>PVJO010001463.1:0-172539 GCA_004026905.1 Hystrix cristata | reverse complement strand
TCATGTAATCAGCTGGCTGGCTATATTCTCAGGCACTTGGGAGGCTGAAGTGGGAGTATCACTTGAACCAAGGAGTTCTAGACCAGCCTGAGCAACGTAGCAAGACCCGTCCCAAAATAAATAAGTAAGCCATATTAGTAAGCATAACCAAGTGAGGTGATACTTAGTTCCATTATTGCTCTCCTTTGAGAACAGGCCCATATAATCCATATAACACCTGTGAACTATAATTACAGAAAAATGGGTTTTTAATTAGGGGGCTTATAAAAGGATAGAAGTTTCTTCATGCTTAGTCTCTTGTTACAGTTGCCCATGATCTTATTCACAGGTGCCCTGAGGTATCTAGTCACAGATTTCTCACAGTTTCATCAATCATTGAAGCAGAGGTTGTTAGAGAAACTCTTCTTTAAAGAAAATTTAAGTTTCCCAGAAGACTGGCTTGGAAAAATATTCTTGAAAACTTTTTAAAAATCAAATTCAAGATATTACAGTAGCACCTGCTAGAATCCCTCAACATTTCCATTATAAACCCATATTTTCCAGGTTTATTACCTGACTGTAAAGTGTTTCTGTGGACTACGGTACAGAACGCAAAATTTCAGCCCAAAGCAACTTTTATTATCATCCTTCAAATATTGAGATTTTTGTGAAGTTATAATTGCTTTAAAAAATACCAGAGAAGTATTTTGGAGGACACCCACACTTTTCCAAATCCTTTATAAAATGAAACATTAAAATCAATTGATTCCTCATAAGAATCAAGGAAGTAAATCACTAGAATATCAAGGCTTAATTGGGAAATTCTCTGAGCCTACTTGGATTTGTTTCCTATGATATGGTGGCTAATTTGAATTTTATATTGAGATTTTAATATTACTATACTAAGGTTTTAAGAAATTGGCACCATATGGATCTAAAAGAAATTGGATTGTGGTCAAGGGATAATTATAATACAGACTGAAAATGCAACCCCTAGAATAGCATTCTCAAAGTTACTGATGTTGCTGGCATCTGAGATTGTGCTTTGTGTTTCTGGGTTTGTTTATTTTGTTTTGTTTTTTTCCTCTGTGTGTGTGTGTGTGTGTGTGTGTGTGTGTGTTTCCCTACTGGTGAGTGTAAGATAAGCTGATAAACAATTTAAAAATCAAAACTGAGACAACATTGGGGTTGACTACTAGAATCAGAAATTTTATCAACAAACCAATCCCTATTACATTGTAATAATTGAATTTCTTGTCAACAGAAATTGCCATATTAGAAGTTATAAAAATTTCTATCTTCACAGCACATATAAAATAGGCAGGGAAAATCTAGATCACCTTATTTTGCCAGTTAACCTTCTCACTGCCCTAAATACAAGTGGTTTAAGAGGAAAACACTACATGGGAATACTTTTCCCTGTTGGTGTTGAATGAATCTACTTTGACTGTGATAAGGTGGGTAAATTTATACTTTATATCCATGAAGAACTGTGCTTTTAGGACTCAGTGGAGATGAGTCCTGGGGGAGTTTGGTAATCAATAAATCTAAAGTGCTTGAAAATGCATTTGTGGGCATATGTTAAAAGGAATTTGTTTTATAAATACAGAGAGATAAAAAAGAAAACTAAGGGGCTGGGGATTTAGCTCAGTGGTTAGAGTGCTTGCCTAGCAAGCGCAAGGACCTGAGTTCAATTCCCGGCACAAAAAAAAAAAAAAAAAAAAAAAAAAAAAAAAAAAAAAAAAAAAAAAAAAAAAAAAAAAAAAAAAAAAAAAAAAAAAAAAAAAAAAAAAAAAAAAAAAAGAAAACTAAGTAGGGGATGTTTTACTACCCTGGCCACTTTTAGTTAAAGCTGTTAAGTCATATTCTTAGTTTCCTAAAGTGGCTGGAATAAAATATGAATTTTCAGGACAACTTTTGACTTGCCACATATTTTCACTGATGTATAAATGTGGTAGATGATATTCTACTAGAGGATACACACACACACACACACACACACACACACACACACACATTTTATAAATCTTTGCATGCATATGGCCACAGAGGAGGAAGAGGAAGTAGGTGTAGAATCATTAAGAATCCCTAAGCTGAAACTTGTGCATCATTGGCAGGCCAAAAAGCCACATTCTGATTTATTATACACTGTAGTGACTGAAATTATGAAAACAGATTATAGGTTTTAATCACAAATACTATTCTGTGATACAAATGAATGTCAGCAAAGAGTTGTCCACAAGACATGGGCATTTAAAATCTTACAGATTCTTTTTCTAGCCAGGAGTCCAAACTGCAAACATCTGAATACAGGGAACCAAGATGATTCCTAATGAGAATTTTTAAAATTTGTGTGACAAAAATGATGATTTCATCAAAGTCAGTGCCTATGCTCTATACGCTCAAGAGGAGAGGGGGCTCCTTCAATTACTTCTTGATGGGTGAATGATAATGTCTAGTAAAGTGCTTTTTAAATTGCTATCCCTAAAATTGGCAAATATTCTAGTCCACCTGTAATCAGAGTTTAGCAGATTACTGCTAAAGGAGAGCTCTGGCAAAATTTCTGTAGTCTTCTCTGGTATAAAGAATTTCAGACAGTTTTATGGTTTTCTTGGTGAATTATGTCCCATGGCACAACGAAGCCTTTTTCTTCTTCTATGCCTTTGTCTCTGGGTATCTTTCTATCTCTGGTTCTCTCTGGTTGGCTCTGTTCCCACCCCAAATTCAGGTCTTATTGACCCAGTTCTTCTCTGACGTCGGTTCATATAGCACAGTGTTTATTGAAAAGTATAGTCTGCCAAATTAGGACAAATCATGACAGAGTCACAGAAAAGATCCCCAAGTCATGAATCACAGTTCCATTGGACATAGGGAAGGAAGTGAGGAATGGATATGTTGGATTGAAGTCAGAATGCAAGAACAGCCTTCTCCATCCTTTTCCATTCCTAAGTGTGACAACCAGGACCCCAGAGTAAAGAGCTAGTTTTCCTGGACTGTTTTAGAAAAAGAATTCCAGGGGAAGCCACAAAGGGCTGCTTCATTCTGATGTCCAAGCAGTTTGGCACTGAGGAAACTATTCCAGCAACCCGTAGGCCATATGCTATGTTTGTCTCTTTGCCTAAGGCACTCACCAATTATATGTGCTATAAATGTAAGTATATTTCCTCTCCATAGGCAAAAGTAAAGGACCCGAATGTTTTTTGTGTGCTGTGGTGTATTAAAAAAGATGAAGAGTTCCTTGGTGGAACTAAGTTATAATTCAAGAAGTTATCAAGAAAAACAAAAGAGTCTAAGTTATGGGAACTCTCTTAGTTACTTTTTCATATTGGTGAGACAAAATACACAACAACCGAAGCTGAAGGAGGAAAGATTTATTTAGCTCACGGTTTGTAAAGGTTTCAGTCTGTAGTCAGCTGGCTCCACAGCGGGGCGGCATGGCAGAGGGACATGGCAAAGGAAAAACAATTCATGGTATGGCAGGCAGAAGGCAGCAAGCAGCAAGCAATGGCTTACCTCTCCCTTTTATCTGTTCCAGGGTACACATTTTTTAGCTGGTGCCACCCGCACCCAAGGTGGGCCTTACCATTATCCATGCCCAGAACTATGCTAACCAATTGCTGGACTAATTCAGTAATCATGTGTCCTCGATCCTAGCATTACACACACTAGATCCAACCACCTCTGACAAGCCCCGCCTATTCCACATGAGGCTTTGGGGGGACATCTAGATACAAGCCAGAACAGGATCAATAACAATATAAAAAATGTGGACCCTGCCTCCATCATGAATTACATCTTTGGTTTTATTACACTTAATCTTGCTGAAATTCAGCCTCCTGATCTGTAAACTGGTAATAACACTAGTATTTTACCTGGTGTGAGTATTAACATAACTCACACGTGTAAAGACCTTAGATGAATGAGCTAGCATATAACGAACTCTGTTTAGCATAGTGAGACACATAGTTAGACATAGTGAGAGTTTAATGATGCCTCATATATAGTGAGAAATGGATGAGCTACACAATAAAAATACTGATGAATATGATATATTTAACAATCAGAAGAAACTAGTATGGAAAAGAAAGAGATGAAGATGCACATCAGAAGAAATTACAACAGCTATATCTGCATTCATCCCACTGGATAGAGACCCAATGGAGAACATCTCCTGGGCCACAGGATGACAAAAGGATTCAGATAACCTCTTACAAAGAATTTCTCCTCGATGTTGGACTCTGGTGCTCAGCTAACATTGCCAAAGGAAAAGGAGGTAATACATGACTTGATAGAACAATTCGGGAGTGTATTATCTTTCTGGGTGTAAGAGAAGACAAGTCAAAACAACCAAATTTAACTGCAGTGTATAGTGAAACAAATGCTTTGAAATTACAAATCTGTACTTCCACCACTTGGACTTGAATGTCCTAAATAGGAAATTAAAATTTGTATGGCACCAGATGATACACAGAATAACAAAAGCAGTCCTGGGAAACAAGAGCAAAGTGGGAAGCATCACAATTCTGGAGCTGGAGTAAGATTATAGAGCTACTGTGATAAAAACAGCATGGTACCATCACAAAAACAGACACGCAGGTCAGTGGAAGGGAACTGAAGATGCAGAAACAGTGTCAAGCACATTCCACTCTTTGAACTTTAAAGAAACTGTCAAAAATATACTGTAGAGCAGTGGTGGTAAAGTAATGCCGCATGTGCCATAGCAGGCTGTTTGTATCCTTGAAAGCTCCAAAAGTTTCACCATCATTGCTCTAGAGGAAAGACACCTTCTTTAATAAATGGTGCTGGGAAAACTGGCTTATCCAATGAAGATTGAATTTAGACCTACATCTCTCAGTGTGTTCTAAACTAAAATCAAAGTGGAGCGAAGAATGAAATGTTAAAAGAGAAACACCTAGCCTTCTGGCAGATAAAATAGGTAAAACTCTTGAAGTCATAGGCACAGGCAAGGACTTACTAAACAGAAACCTGTTTCACAGGAAATAGTGCCAGGAATCAACAAATGGTATATCACAGCAAAAGAATCAACAGAGTGAAAAGACAGGCTACAGAATGGGGGAAGAGTTGGCGAGCTACTCCTCAGAAAGAGGAGCAATATGTATAGAGAACTCAAAAAATGAGGCCCCCCAAGATTAAAGACCAAATCAAAAAATAGGCAAGTGAAATGAATAGACATTTCACAGAAGAAGTACAAATATCCAATAAATATGTGAAGAAATGTTCAATATTGCTGGCCACTAGAGAAATTCGAATTAAAACAACCCTGAGATTCCTACTTACCCCACAAAGAATAGCAATATTTAAAAATCGAATTATAGAATGCTGGTGAGGCTGCAGGGGAAAATTAACCCTTCTATATTATTGATGGGAATGTAAACTAGTAACCACTATAGAAATCAGTATGGAGATTCCTCAAAAACTATAACTCATTCGCCCCAGCTATTCCTTTTCTAGGTATCTTCCCCAAAGAGTTAAAGGCATCATATTGCAATGATATATGCTTATAGCAGCACAATTCCTGATATCTAAATCTTGGAAGCAGCCTGTATGCCCATCAACAGATGAATGGATAAAGAAAATGTGATATTTAAACACATTGCTGTGAAGAAAGATAAACTTTCCTCATTTGTAGGAAAATAGATGCACCTTGAGACTGTAATGTCAAGTGAAACAAGTCCAGACACACAAGATTAAATACTACCTGGTTTCTCTTATATTAGAAAACCAAAATTTAAATGAAGAGCAAAATAATGATTGATAATAGGAAATAGGGAGATAGATGTGTCTGAAATAGGAAGGGAATGGAGAGATGGAGGGAAGGGAAAACAAGGTTAGGGAAAAGGAATGAAAAAAGGAATTCAGATGTTTTATATACAGGTACCAACTCTCCACAAGGAGTTATCATTATTGCTGCAAACATGTACAATACTAGTAAAAGACAAATATTGCATGTTTTTCCTAATATGTGGAATCTAAAAGACATGACAACCAAATACCAAGGAGACTATTATTAGAGAAGAGTAAGGGAATAAGAGGAGAGTGAGATGTAGTAGTGGGTAATGGAGAATGGGTACGATCCAAACACATTATACATATTAAATCCCCCTCCCCCAAAAGTGAATCTAGGTGGGATGAGAGGGTACAGGGCTGATGGGAGAGAAGATTAGTAAGACATACTCTGTGCATATACAAGACTGACAAAACCTATCCGTTCATATGACCCATATGTGCAAATAAAAAAACAGATGTGAACAAAGACATGTATAAAAAGAGGTCACTGATGGAAACAAAAAAGCAGTTTGACTTCTTATTTATTTTGAAAAGAAAGAAGAATTTAGATGTAAATAAGTATGTAGACAGATGTCAAGGGCAGAAATTTTTTTTTTAATTTTATGGTTGATCAAAGTTCTGCTGTCCTAAGGAGGAAATAGCATATATCTCTGGAGAGGCAAAAGAGCATATTTGATTGGAAATTTCCGTATTTGGTGAAACAGTAAAGAAATGAAGAAATACCATATTGCATTCTGCACCCTGACAAAGGTGAGTGGTCATGTTCTCAGAGACATTCACACAGGAAAACAGAGATAACGGGCCCCTCCCTCTAGAAACCAATGCATATTACCATGTATAGATTTGCAAGAATAATCAGGAGAATGCTACATAGTATATCTTGTGAAAGAAATCTTTCTCTAGCGACACTATTCAGGATTCAAAACTCAGCTAAAGCATCATCATCATCTTAAATGTTATCCAGCTCCTCTGCTGACCCCATCAGGTGTTTGCCCTTTTGTGAAAGCTCCATGATAACACTTTCACAGGACCTAAAGCATCTGTTTTGTGTATTTTGTTGCGTTGTGATTATTAGTACAACTTGTTCTTCCCCACCAGACTGCTGTTCTTAAAGTGTGCATACTCTGTGTTCTTCATGTTCATGTTCTTCACAATAAGTACACAGTGACTCTGTGCGCGCGCACGCGCGCGTGTGTGTGTGTGTATGATGCATATTGAATATACATTAGCAGGTGATCTGGGACAATAATCACGGGCAACATCATGGGTGCAGGTATCTTTATAATAAAACTAGGAAAATGAACACTCAACAAAATGAACTCCAGGTGTTTCCATAGTGCAGCAAATTTTGTATCAGAATTATCACCATGATTTATGGGACTGGAACTTAATAAGCGTTTTGTCTAACTTATGGATAAATCAAGGGTCTTAACAAGAAAATTGCATATAATATTAATGATGAAGACTAACATAAAGTTTGAAAACAGTATCATCACAGAGGCCAGCATGATGAATGAATTGACGTTGTGTCAAGTTCAACTTAAGAGCAGTGGAAGAGAATTTGAAAATGAAAATATTCAGCATAACAAAGAATTATTATACTGTTTGGGGACTGTAGAAACATAATCATAATAAATATAATAAAACTCCACTCTTATTTCTGCCTCCCCATTTTGGGAGGATCATCTTCAATAGTGGAAAAGCCATGGAACTCATGGTTAATATGGCATTAAAACATCAGACAGGTGAGGAAATATAAAGTCACTACATCTTAAAATGAATTCAGATAAGTTGTACTTCAAGGCAGCCGAGGGACCTGTGGCATGTTCTGGGAACCCTAGTGACAGGTCCCAAAGTGGCGTGGAAATCAGGAAGGATGCTAGATCTTTAAAGATTTTTGAAAATGGTTCTTGAATAAGGATGAGAGAAAAAGAAAAGTAGGTAAATTTAAGCAAAAATTGTCTTTTACTGTAATTCACTACTCATTGAAAAAATACAAAATGCACATCCATTTTGTTTTTTCTACTTTTATTACTTTTATTAAGGCCTTTCACTCAATTCAGGCTGTACTTTTCTTGGTCCGGGTATAAGTTTTAAAGTTCTCTTAAGTATTTTCAATGTTGAGCTGTACTTTAATTTTATATTGGGAACCTATATTTATCTTTATATTATAGGGATATACTTTAAGGAAACATATTTTCTTCAACCATTGTGTCCTTTTTTTCTGAATAGAAATACCAGTAACATACAAAGCACCTATAAATCTAAAGTTTTCCTTTTGAAGAAAATATTTTTTAAATGAGGTGCTTTAAGAAACAGTACAATGTAACATTTTAATACCAGTAAGGAATGTTTTCCAAGTTATCTTGTTTCTTGGGTTACCTCTCTCATTGCCAAACTACATGGTTTTTAAAGTTTTCATCAGAAATCTACCTTAAGAAACTATTTGTGAAATTTCAACTAATTTAAGAAATTTACAAATCAATCTAGACAACCTGGCAGAAATTGTGCATTTAATTCTTTGTGCTGTTTAAAAAAATCATCATAGTCCACTGTAGTAAATGGGAAAAGTACATAGTTTACTCTTGAGAAAATCATGAAAATGTTGAAGTCTTTGAAAATGTCAGGCTCATAGTAAATAGAGCCAGGTCCAGATCATTGAAATCAGTATTTCTTTAATTTTAAATTTTACACAAATTTCTAGAGTAATCAAATAAGAAAAAAATTCACTCTTATCTCTGTATATACTTTACAGAATTCCATCTTTAGAATTATTTATATTTTTAGAGCATTCCATCTTCAGGATTTAATGAAATTACCATTGCTGCCATCATGGAATAAGAAAAGTTTTTGTCCCAAATATTACATTTGTCATTACACAGAGCTCTCTCTCCTCCACCTGTCTTGTTGGGTTAGGAAAATGTTGGAAGTAAAGGCCAAGGATTGATATTATATTACATTTTGAGTCAAAACCCTCTTGTGAACTTCATAGTCCATCCAGAAACCTAAGTCCTAAGAACTCGAGTGAGATGAAGCCAAATTATAATATAAAGGAATATGCCTCTGCTATTTTGTTTCTTTCTTTCTCCTGTTCGTTCACAGTTGGCTTTTCTTCTGATTGCCTTCTTTGCTACTTCTTTATTTCAATAATCCTACATCATATTTGCTGCTGTCCTTGGTTATTCTCCTCTTTCCATCCTACCCAGCCGTTCTTACAGCTATCCCTGGCTTTCAGGGTCTGAAGAGTGAGATATTTCCAAGAGTTTACCTTCCAGATTATGTTTGTTTTGTTTGAAATCCTGCCTCTTTCCCAGCGGCTTGACATAGAATACGCACTGCCTGATTCAGGGTTACCCCAACTTTTACAACTTAAAGTTGGTTAGTTTCTATTCACAGTGTCCTCTATCCATCAGTGTTGACAAAATAAATGATACTAAACTTGTAGTTCGTTTTAGATGCAGAAATCAGAAATGAATGACTTGTGAGAGTAATTTCATTGCCAGGTGGCACAGCCTGATTCCTGGGAGTCTCCTTTCAGTTTGAATGTTTTAGATTTCTTAATACAAATCATTTTTTGCTTGGTGTACAGTTTTAGGTCTTTTCCAAGGTACTAATGCAGGAAAAAGGCAAGGGAATAGAGTCACTTCTCAACAAAAATAGTGATAATCACTTAACATTATATAGTTTAGAGAAATTAAAGTTAATCTACACTTCAACTTGTTTTCCCAGTTCACTTTTCCAATTATCACCTTGGTATTCCTTAAAGAGAAAAAAAAATAAAAAGAGGAATGAATCTTCAAGAACATATGGAGACCTCTTAAGATCTAGAAATATTTTTCATAAATGCATATAATAAAATTCTTGGCATTCTACTGTGCCACTATAACACTGGCCCTATAACAGAATGCCCAGTATCTAAAATTTAAAGGAGGAGAGGTTGAAACTGGCTCATAGTTTCAGGGAGTCCAGTCCATAGTTGGCTGGCTCCAAGGCGGAAGTATAATGGCCAAAGGATATAGTGGAACAAAGATGCTTAGTTCATGGTATGAGGAAGCAGAGCGGGTAAAGGAACAGTGCTAGAGGGGAGAGGCAAAGGACCAGACATAGCATGCAAGGCCACTCCTCCAGGAAAAGTCCAAACACACCCTCAAGTATGCTTTATCCCTCTGGGCAGTGCCCAGACTAATGAAGTTGACGGTCTACTCTAACCATCGCATTCTAGTCCTTCCCAATTTGTTACTCAAATTTTAAACATTCTAAGCCTTCGTAGCTAAAAAAGAAAGATTTCAACATTTTTATTCATTTTTAATTTGCTAGGAACTTCTGAATTTATCCTGGAAATAAACTCTAAACATTCAGATGATTTTAGTAACCAGTATTTTACACTTTCTATGCACACACAGGCATGCACACATTTTTTGCTTGTCATGTTCCATCCTGCAGTGCTACAGAGAATATATTAACCCATTTTAGAGATGGGAAAGCTGAAACATAGACTTGCCTTTTTTTTTTTTTTTTTAGTTTACTTAACTATGTGGTAGTAAAGTCAGTTCTGTTACCTATGATTCTTGATTCCAAGACAAGATTTTATTTTTAATGTACACCCATGGAAAATAATTTGGTAGTTCAAAGGAGATTAATATTTAAAAGCAAGAAAGAAAATAGGAAATGTGTAGGAGTCCACTACATATAGTTCTAGGAATGCCTCACTTGTCAGGACCAAATGTATTTTTCCAAGGACAAAGTATTTAATAATACGGTGATATTCTCACAATGAGTAATTTCTTTTTTATTTCATTATAGCTCTTATTAAACCACAAAAATGGGCCACATACTATAGGGTCTCAAAAGAGGTGCTTAAAAGAACAAATGCGTCCAATTTTCCTTGTTGGAAACAAAAGCTACTGTAACAATAAAGTGAGTGTTCAGCTTCTACAAGAACGGCGCCCAGTTAGAATGTATATTTTCTGGATCACGATTCGATGTGGTGTACATTTCCCTGATGATGACAACAATAGAAAGACCAAGGTTAGCCTGTTAAATGAAATGTGAGTGAGAGCCGGCCAGTTCCAAGTGGCTGCTGGCAGAGTTTTAGGTGTCCTGCCAGCGCTCAAACCCGCAGGGTCATTTGGCAGTCAGATGTCATTAGTCAGCTCTCTCCCACTCTCCCTCTTCCCATCTGTTTTCATCTAGCCTATTTGTGTAAATTACCTCTCAGTATGCAGCAGGGCTCAGTCTAGTCATGTATTTTCCTCCTACTCCTTTGTCCTTTTCATCCCTGACTGCTCATTTAGACTTATACCAATCATTTGACCCAAAATTTAACACGAGAGGCAAGATAATGGTAGCAATTAATATTATTACCGTTACAAAGCAGCATCCCTTATGACTATGGTAAAGAGACCACTACAGATAGTGTAATAAATATCAAAGATACGGTTTGCCACTGGCCATTTCAAATCATGATTATTATCATCACAGACCACATGTAATGATGCCCTTTAAGAGGATGTAGAAAAAAATGTAAAAAGAGGATGTAGAGCTTATGTCATTTTGTGTGGACATTTTGCAAAGTTAATATCTAAAGGAGATTCTTGAGAGCAATGTTCCCTGTTTAAGACTAGTAATGCTTCTTTTAGAAAGAAGGAGAAAGATAAAATCTGATTTCCCTTGAGTCGAGCCTATCATTTACTAGCATTTGAAATGCCCGCTACTCTATGATGCCTTTGAATAAAGTCAAGTTCTAAGCATTGCTATTCATTCCCATCTTAGTGCTATGTGAGGAAAGGTCTCAGGATCAGCCTTCCCTACCCAACCAGCACTCAATTGCACAAAAGCAGTTTAGAGGAAATAAATATTATGTGGTAGTAACTGATAGCAAGGGCTTCCTATGCTGGGAATGATTTAAAACTAACAGGATTATTTCCTAAGGGCAGATAAGAGTAAAGCATAGCAAATAATACTGCAGCTGCATTTCCAACAATGACAAATAATTAATCATATTAGAGCAATAGTTTGTTGACGTCTAACTCCAGTTTACATGGAACTGTAGATAAGTCAGTCTGGTCAAGACCTTTCCACTTTTTATGAATCTGGAACATAAAGATATTTGGTCATATTTACCATATTTTGTTAATTTGTTTGTTTGTTAAATTTTTTAAAATTTTATTTTAATGGTACATTTTAGATATACATAGTGATGACATTCACCATAGGGAATTTGTACCAGCACATGATAAATCTTGCCGCTCTTTATTTATAATACCTTTGACCAAAATATGAGTCCAGGGTTTTTAACCCACTCCAACTTTATCATAGGTGGCTAAATTTAAAAGAAAAAGGAAACAGTCATGCCCTACAAATAAGTAGCCCCAAATTATTTTTTCAGTGTATTTCAAGGCTATGAAGACTCTGAAAATAATCAAGAATTATCATTCATTGACTGATTTAATGTCTGGAATCACTGTAAAAAATTGATTGTCTGGTTCATATTTAACTATTTCCAATGGTAAGTAGAATGCCATTTTTGAGGGAGGAGGATCACATATTTGGAAAATTCTCGCTCCTTGCCTACAAATGACATTACCTGTGTTCAAAGAGATAACTCAGTTGTGCCAATTACTCTTTTGTAAAATCCAGCTTTAAAATAATGTAAGGATTACAGTTATTCATTTATTTGAAGGCATAATAGCTGTAGGAAAGTTGTGTAAGAACAGTGATAAAATAACGTATGCAAACAGATATGAGAAAGGGACTAAAATCTGGAAGAACTTAAAATCGTGTCATATAAAATGAAAAGATAAAAAAAAAATTCTATTTGTGTAAATAAAGACCAAATATTTTCTATATGCTAAATATTTATTATAGATGTAAAATGGTTGGTCTTACCCCAAAAATCCAAGTTAAAAAATGTCTCCTGTTACTTTCTGTGTTTCTAGTTTAGAGGCAGGCAAAGAAAGTTTTTTCTTTAAAGGGATGGATAGCAAATATCTTGGACTGTGTCTCTGGTTTCTACCTTTCTCTCTTCCTGCCTTTATTTCCCCTTCTCCTCCTCTCATTCCTCTCTCGCTTCCTTGTCCAACTCCTCTTGTTCTTCTTGTATTCTTTTTCTATTTTCTTCTTTCCTTTAGAAATGTAAAATCACTTCTTAGCTTACAGGCTGTATGAAAATAGCCCACAGTCTAGCTTTAGCCTGAGGACTATATTTTGCTAATCCATGTTCTAATTAGTTCTCTTTTTATCCTTCATCTCTTCCTTTTCTTCTTTTACATTATCCATTAAAACAATATGGAAAACCTGAATATTTTCCTAGACTTAATGCAGCTTTCCCACTGGCATTATCCTCTACTGTTAAAACTACTTTCTGATAAAATCTGGATGAACAAATAGTACACAACAAAACCAAAATTCATTCATTTTGGACTCTTAGGACAGACTTTACTAAAAAAATTTATTGTTACAGATTATTACATAACTTTCAAAATAATTTAAAGAAACATTCCTCTTCCTGAGAAACAAAAAACCTATGGAGATGTGGATGAGGGGCTAGTGAATATTTTAAAAACCGAGGACGCAGGGTTGTCTTTACTCTCTGGAGAGATCTTCAGTTTGTATCTTGCAGTTTCTAAAACATCGTCTTCTCTTTGGTGCCTGCTGCTGTGGCCGCTTGGTGGCCTTCTCAGGTTCTCGTCGTCGTCGGCCAATCGAAAGGATTCTCCCCCACAGCCAGCGGAAGGCCTGCCCCACTCTCAGACAGCCGGTGGTCTGCGTGTCGGAAAGGGTGTCCTTGTCCTCTGATTGTGCCGAGAAAGTCAAGGAGCTGTCTGTAATGCCTGTGTCATGGCTGCCGGTCACCTTGCCTTCCATCTGCCAAGAAAAGGAGAATGAGTTAGATACATGGCATGCCAACATTAAAGGAGTTGATACTTACTCATTTGTGGAATTCACTTCCTTTTACCAGAAATAGACAACAGCCCAAGTGTATTGTGCAGGGTTTCAGTGCTGATCAATAGTGAAAAGACACACACTTTTTTTTTTTTTTTTTTTTTTGGCATGATTAGTCCTTCTCTTTGCTCCTACCCTCCTCTCCTGCTCTGTGCTTCTTGATATTCTCCCTGCCTCTCCGCCCTGGGTCCTTTCGTTGCTGTCTTCCTTTGCTGTGCACTGGTCTTGTCTGACACCCAAGGTCCGCTGCCCGCTCATAGCAGTTACTACAGACTTCCTCTTGTCCAACCTGGCGCCCTTACTGGGCCTGTGCCTTGCTCTCTGGAAAGAGACATCATCATCATTTTCTGGTGGTTTGCTCATGGGCAAGGCTTGACCTATATCTTGCCCTTGATGAGTAGCCTGAGCAATGTGTGGAGGAGACTTGCTGAGTTTGAAGTCTTCTACTGGAGTAAATTCGAGGCAATCAAAATCACTGTCTTTGTTATCTCTCCACTCTTTATTTTCTTCTTCATCATTTTTATTTTCATTATCATCTTCTTGATTTTCTTCATCATCCTTGTGAACATCCTGAAATGTTTTGAGCAGTGTCACTAGAGCATCCAGTTTTTCCTCAGTAAATTCTATTTGATCTTTGGGGCACCTGGCCAGCAAATTCTGGCCTCCACTTAGATTTTCATGAGCTGTTGACTCTTCGAAGTCATCATTATCAGCCCAGGCCATGATCAAGCCTAGTTTGCAGATCTGCTGTGGGGTGTCCTGAACGAGAGTTCGTTGACTTACACGTCTCTTTGTACCTTCAGTTCCCCACATGCCTTGAACAGGAGGGACGAGGTGGTCTGAAGAATACACATTGGAAGTTGTGCCTTCAAGAACTGTTTTGTCCAAGGAAATGGTGTCTTCGCAGGGGAAATAGCCCACAGAGACGCTCAGAGTAGATGTGGTTTCAAAATCACTGTCCTCTGTGTCTGTGGAGTCAATGGTAGGGGATGAGGATGCCATGGAATTGAAAAGCCAGCATGAGAGTCTCAGTTAACACAGAAAACTTCCAAAGTGGGGAAGAGGGATAATATTAGAGACAAAATTCACTGCCAACTCCTGGAGAATAAACAGGAGACGAGAGGTACTTCGGCTCCCAAGCCTCTGTGGCTAGGGATATGAGGTCATAATCCGTGTTCTGTGACATTTGGTTACCATGGCAGTATCAGAACAGTCTCAGAAAGTGGGGATAGAGGAAAAAAAAGGGGTAGGAAACCACAGAATTGATCCCCTTCTTTCCATAATATTGTGTACACACACCTTGCAGCCTGAAGAGGGTCCTTCTGGAGGCCAGAAGAAACAATGCTGGTGTGGGGGGATTACTTCCCCCACGTCTTGGGGGTGTCTAACACAGTCCCTGCCTTCAGGGAATTGAGACCCTCTTTGGGAAGATACACATAAACAGTCTGGTATAGGACAGGGTGATAAGTGCAGTGAAAGAACTTGTGTTTTGAAGGACAAAGGAGGGCACCTCATGCAGCTGGGCTGGGAGTGGGTAGGGGACCCGGGACGATGTCCTGGGGAGATGGCTTCTGACTTGAGGATTAATGGAGGAGTAGAGATGAGTGAGTTGACAAAATAGGTAGAGAGCCAGGTATGGTGGCACAAGCCTGTAATCCCAGCCAGCCTGGGCTACAGAGGGAGATGACAACAACAGCAAAGGGAAGGATGTGGATCAGGACACAGGTGAAGCAAGAACATGCTGAGGTCTTTATATATTCGAGATGTTAGTCCCTTGCTGGAGGAATAGCTGGCAAAATTTTTTTCCCACTCTGTGGGTTGTCCCTTCACTCTGTTTGTAGTTTCTTTTGCTGCGCAAAAGCTTTTTAAGAAGATCAGGTCCCAGTTGTTGATTCTTTGTGATATTTCCTGGGCAATTGGGGATTTGTTCATAAAGTCCTTGCCTATACCTATGTCTCCAAGAGTTCCACCTATTCTATCTTCCAACAGATTTAGTGTTTCTCTTTTAATATTCAGATCTTTGATCCACTTTGATTTTAGCTTAGTGCACGGGGAAAGATATGGGTCTAGTTTTAACCTTCAGCATGTGGAGAGCCAGTTTTTCCAGCACCATTTATTAAAGAGGCTGTCTTTCTTCCAGTGAGGTTGTTTGGCCCCTTTGTCAAAGATAAGGTGATGGAGAGTGTTTGAACATGTTTCTGCATCTTCTAATCTGTTCCATTGGTCCTGGGGTCTGTTTGTTTTGCCAGTACCGTGCTGTTTTTATTACAGTAGCTTTGTAATACAATTTCAGGTCAGGGATTGTGATGGCCCCTGCTTTGTTTTTGTTGCCCAGAATTGCTTTTGCTATTCTAGATTTCTTTTGGTTTCAAATGAATTTTACGATTGTCTTCTCTAATTCTGTGAGGTATCCTATTGGTATTTTAATTGGGATTGCATTAAATCTGTAAAAACAGTTTGGAAAATATGGCCATTTTCACTATATTGGTTCTTCATACCCAAGAGCAATGGATATCTTTCCATTTTCTGATATCTTCTTCAATCTCCTTTTTCAAAGTACTGTAGTTTTTGGTGTATAGATCTTTTATTTCCTTTGTTAGACTGATTCCTAGGTACTTCATTTTTTTGGATGCAATCATGAAAGGTGTTTCCCTAATTTCTCTCTCAGTGAGTCTGTTATTTGTGTATAAGAATGCTATTGATTTCTGACTGTTGACTTCGTATCCAGCTATGCTGCTGAATTCAGACACCCCAAATTTAAAGACCCAATCCAATCGTGGGCAACTGAAATGAATAGACACTTCTCACGTGAAGAAGTAGAAACAGCAAATAAACACATGGAAAAATGTTCAACATCACTGCTCATTCGACAGATGCAAATTAAAACAACACTGAGATTCCATTTTACTACAGAAAGAGTGCCTATTATCAATAAATCAGCCAATAACAAATGCTGGAGGGGCTGTGGAGGAAAAGGAACCCTTCTCCATTGTTGGTGGGAATGTAGACTGGTGTAACCACTATGGAAATCAGTGTGGAGATTCCTCAGGGAACTAGGACTAGAGATTCCATTTGACCCAGCTATTCCCCTTCTTGGTATCTTCCCAAAAGAATTAAAATCATTATACCGGAGGGATATATGGACACCCATGTTTATAGCAGTACAGTTTGTAATAGCTAAATTGTGGAAGCAGCCCAAATGCCTATCAACAGCAGAATGGATAAAGAAAATATGTTTTTTTTTAATACAGTGGAGTACTACTCTGCTATAAAGAATGATAAGCTTGAGCTATTCCTAGGTAAATGGATGCATCTTGAGACCATACTCTTAAGTGAAATAAATTGGACACAGATGTTTAAATACCACATTGTTTCTTTGTGTAAGAAACTGAAGTGTAAATAAAGACTAAAATGCGTTATATTGTGAAACAGAAGAAAATGTCCAAATGGGAAAGGGAACAGGGGAGGGGGAGGGGGAAAGGAACAGAGGGACAAGAGAAATAAGAAATGGAAGGAAAAAATGGAAACAAAGCTTTTGTAAATGAGGAGGGAGGAGGGGGTTGGGGGAGGGGAGGGAAACGGAAAAAATGAAGCAACAAGATATATCATGTACAGGTACAAATCCCCTATGATGAATGTTACCACTGTGTACGTCTAAAATGTAGCATTAAAATAAAATTGAAAAAAAAAAGTAAAAAAAAAAAAGAACATGCACTGAAGAAAGAACTGAGGAGAGGAAGTGGGAAGAGCGAGCAGGCCGCAGTGTGGGGACGGCAGGACGGGAAGTCGAGGCAAGAGTTAGTTCCTGCATAGCTCTCCAAGTCAAACAGCGTAGGGAAGCAATCCGCGGTAGGCTCGTGGTATGAGAGGTGAGGGCAGAAGGGAGCCAGCCTGAGGGGCGGGAATTAGGTATCATTACAGCAGAGCTGGTGACCCCTGAGCTGAGAAGGAAAAGTGAAGGTGGGAGCGAACAGAGGTTGCGCGGCGTGGGGGTGGCTCCTGCTCCTACCTCTGTCTTCTTCCCGAGATGAAGCTGTGTTTCTGTTAATGGGGTCTCTGTACTTGTCTTCCCTGTGCCTTTGTGTGCACCTGCTGTCTGTCTCCATAGTGTTTGCAGGTCCTTCTGGAGTCAGGGCTCTGGTTTTCCTCCGGACGCCGCTGCCCACAGGCTGCTGGCTGTCCTGGTTCTGCATCCCGGGCTGCTGCTCCGACTGCGTCCCTTCAGCCTTCCGTCCTGAGGGTGGCGTGGAATCCGGGGGCTGACCAAATCCGGCTTCTGGTCGCCTAGTCTATCCCTTCATGTCCGCAGTCACACAGCTCTCCGTGGGCTCTTCCTGGGTGGAGCCAGATAGTGGCTTTCACTGTATGTTTCCAGCTGTGTAATTCTGGGGCGATGCGAGTCACAGAGGATTAGAGGGTTCTGTTTGCTTTTTCTAACCCGAAAAAGAAACCCTCTCTGACAAAGAGTGTCTTGTTAAGTGCTGTTTCGCATTTCTCTGTGATTATCAACAGAGAGGACATCAAAAGTAAAATTCTCCCATTTTTATTATTATTTACCTTAGTGGGAAAGGCAACTAATTTTCTGAATTTCAAAAGTACAAACAGCTTGTAAATGTCTCTCTAATGCATGTCTTGAATTTCTATGCAATTTATGTAAACATAATGATTTGCTTTCTTATAATTTTTACAAATTTAGTGACCTTCTAGCCAGGAAATAATACAAGTGCTTGAGAGAGTTTTCTGTTCATTTAGACAAAGTGTTCCTCTGCATTCCGACTACCAGGGACCATGGAAAAATGCAGAATGACAAAAACGAATCAAAAAAACCCAGCAGACAGAAAAGACCATCTAGCCATCACTTCTCACCCATGAAAATATTTTCTTTGTGGTTTGTGACATTGTGAAATGTTAGATTTAGACAAGATACATGAAATTATCAAGAAAAAAACTTTCTTTTCAAATGAGAGAAAAAGAGAACCCATAGAGGCCATGTTGACTATGGGTCAACATAGTCAAGCTGTGAAGGTGCAGAACTAAAACATGTCACTTATCATTTCATTAGCAGTTTATGCCTGTGTCGCAAATGAAGATACTGTATTCGGTCTTATTTTTATGATTAGAAAGTATAGATTTGGTGGTAGAACCAAAGTTATTGTTTCACAGTCTGATAAGCACTCATTCTAATGCACTGTTTGATAAATTATGGGAAATGTTACCCAAAGTTTTCATTGGTTAAACAGAGATATTCTCCTCAGTTTGCTGCTTCCCTACACATAAGCGAATGACTTTTTCTTGCATAGGATGCATTGCTTCAAAATGCTTGTCTTTAGAAACGCAGTAAGGAAAAAGGTGCTTCCCAGTAATCAATAATTAATCCAATGATGGAAAAATTGGCTATGTTGAAGGAACAAATTCCTTGTCTATAAGCCTCTGCCTCAGCATCATAGCCTAAGTGGGAAACAGTCAATGAGCGGAGCTGGCCACAGCCCTGTTACTGTAGGGTGCCTCTATTTTATTTGCTTCACTGGCACTGGTTCTTGATTCTATTGAAAGATCCGTCTCCGAGGGATGGAATAATTTTTTGTATACTTTGACTATAACAAGGGAAAGCCTTATTTCTCTTTTATTAAGTTTCTTTTCAGTAATTTTTGCTAGGTAATTAAGAGTGAAATAAAGTCATAACAAAACCAAAAAACAGATCCCAGGAGCAAGGCTTAAAATTATTATGTTTCCTATAGATATGGCTGGCAATATTAAAAGATTTTTCATACCAGTTAGTAAGCAGCCATTGCTTCAAAAGACCTGGGTATTGCGCAGGGCTCTGCCCTAGCCGCCCAGTTCCTTCCTCAGGGAACTTTACAAACCACTAATTAAGGGAAAGTGCATGGTACAGTAGAGGCATCCAGGACCGCGCCAGCACTGGTGACCAGTACTGACCTGATTGTTCTTTGCTGTGCCTTACTGGATCATACTCACCATAACCCTGTGCACCAGGAGAGAAATGTGTGTGTCTTCAGAGTGAACCTGCAAGTTGCAAGCCAAATCCACGCAAACGTACAAGTCAGAAATTTAATATTAATCCTGAACTTTCTCTTCACCCTACATATGGGCAATTTCAAAGATCTATAGCTTTTCCTTCTTAGCACTTCTATACCATAACCTCTTTCCAGTACTTACACCACAGTGACCTACTTAGTCTCCCAACATTTCAAGCTCACACCTTTCAGTGAGCTGACTGCATGGTAAAACCAAGACTCCCTAGTGTAGTGGGTAAGACCCTTGAGAATCTTCCTTCCTCTCGGTTTCCTTGAGATCCGGCTTCTGCTGAACCCTCCAATTTGCCGGCCTGGAGAAACTACCAGTCAAACCTCTAGTCAGTGTCTAGACTAGACACTGTCTTTGTCAGGGGTTGCTCTTTTTGCCTGGAACTCCCTCTGAATTTTGCCCCCATTGTGCAGCAGATTTCTGATTTGTTAAGAATCAGTCAAATCTCACCTGCTATGTGAAGCCTTTTCTATACACACCAGCTAGGAACCGATTCATTTTTCATTCTCTCCTGGAAGCTGTGCCTATTTCTATCAAAGTTGCACTAAACACTTATTGCAATAATTTGTTATGTCCCTTCATGCTAGACTAAAGTTGATTGGAAATAAGAACAGTATGTATTTTTCATATTCGGTCTTTAGAGATTAAGCCATTTGAAATGTGTAATAAATGTTTGCTTAATGAGAGAATTAACAATTCCATTAGTCAACACAAAACCTCCACTTACTAACTAAACATTTCCATAAATTTGTTTTTATTTGGGAGTTGGCAACTTTTTTAAAGTTTTTTTTTTTTTAACTGAATATACTCAGAGCTCTGTTTTCCTCTCGTCTACTCATTTTAGAAAACTTGGAAAATATGGAAAGACAAAACACCCATCGTACATGAAACCACAGCTTGACAATCTGGCAGAATTGGCGTTACTTACCCTACTCAGATGACTGCACTGGGATGTATTCCGTTGTCCTGAAACATCAGTATCAGTTTCAGGGTTACAAAAACACTGAGGCAGGTTTCATATTTACATGAACTCTCAAACAATTGGTAGCTTTTATCCTCATCACTCTTTTTTAGTGGTCTAAGTCTATACTGAGCATTCACTCTTGTTAAGGACTAACAGGATAACTGCCATAGCCGTTTGCTCTCCCAACTCCAGGTGGTATCTAGGTTCTTTTCCAGGGTTTTGAAAAGTTTTGATAAAAAGTATCTCCTTATCCCCCACCTTGTTCCCAAACTTAATGCTGATAGATCTTGCAGGGCAGAGCTCTCTGTAGGGAATCCTAATAGATCTGAGTCATGGGGATGGGTCTCAGCCAAATTATTAGGAATGTCATAAAGAGCGATGGAAAGATCCCCAAATAAAATGTCTAAGATCACAATTTACAAGTATTTCAGAAGAAAAGGACGTGGTTAACCTTTGACATTTTTCTTCTAGGAATAGTCTTATAATAGTATGAATCTTGTGAACAGGAAATACTACATAATTGATGTCCAGGGAATTTTAAGGCACCTGAAAGGAAACTTATAAGAAAAATTTTTAACACCTAGAACTTGTGTTGAATTAAAAAAAAAAAAAAACAAGATCATTCTTATAAAGGCTAAGCATATCTCAAAATATATTACAGAATTATATACTACAATTTCCTGCTTTTTCACTGGATTTAACATTTCTCAGTAAAAGTTATTTGGGAAAATTTGCATTTGACATCCTTTACCTAGCTGTAAAAACTTAAAGGTTTGTACTTCACATCTTTCAGTATCGTGAATGATTTGGCAGGTCAAAGTAGAACAAGTATTTCTATGCATATTTCTTTATACAAATTTCTCATTATTTCTTTGGGAAAGATTCTTCTCGGGAATTACTGGGTCAAATATTTTAATATTTTAAAGCTCTTGATAATATAAACTTATTTGATGAGGTATTTGTATCATTTTGTATTTCAGACATGCATAAGAATGCCTCTTTGCAAACTCAGTAAGACTGAAACTTTTCTAATTCATTCTTTCACAAATGTATCAAACTAGTCTTACTGTTTATCTTTCTCAGAAGTCTCCTTTTTAAAATTTTATTTTAGTGGCACATTTTAGTTATACATAATGATCACATTCATCATAGAGAATTTGTACCTGCACAAGATATGTCTTGCTGCTGGTTTTTTTCCTGTTCCCCTCTCCTCCCGTCAACCCCTTCCACTTATTTACAAAAATTTTGTTTCCATTTTTTCCTTCTAGTCTCTTTTTTTACTTGTCCCTCCATTCCCCCCCCCCGCCCCGTTCCCCTTCCCATGTCAACAATTTCTCCCCTTCTCATTGATAGTTCTCAATTTTGCCCTTCCTCTTTTTGGTTTTTTTCTTCATAAGGTAAACATTCACAGCTTGAACCCTCCCTGTTCCATATAATTATTCTTAAATTCTTCATTCCTCTAAGGGGTTGTTCCATCCCCTGGATCTCCCAGCCAATTACGTATTTCCGCAAACCCAATGTCTGCCTTGTTTCCACACTGCTCTTCCTGAAAATTCCTTGCCAGGGCTCACCATTCCAGGGCTGGAGAAACAAGTACCTGCAATAACAAGCACTGTACACTCAGGCAAGCCAGTGTTCCGTGCGAGGCCCCGAGAGTCAAATCTCCAACCAGAGGCAAACATTCTGCTCAGCTCAGAACTCTGCCTCATGCTTCCATCTGACCCAAAACAAAAGCCTGACCTCATCATGAAAACTTGTTTTCCAGTCAGTGATTAATTTCTACCCGACTTCCTTTATTTAAGCATATTTTCAGGTCTTGCAAGGTAACTATGGCAATGGACACCTAGAAGGGAAAAGGATCTTTGTTATGAATTTCTACATGCAGAGATGGGTCAGGTGTTTAGTAGTGTTATTATGCAAATCCCCAAACATGGCAATGGATGACCTGCCGGGAATGTTCATTCCAGGAACAAAATACCCTTTTAAAGAATTGTACTTTGAGGTTAATTTTTTGTTAAAATTTAAAGGCATAGTACTGTTTGAAAATGAGCAAACTTGTTTTGCCTTTTATTAAGAAAATGACAAGTTTTCGTTGATTAGAATGGAAATATGTACTATAAGTTCAGTGTAGTTCCATATGTAGGTGTTTTTTAAAAATTTAATTTGTTCTATTCGCTTGTCAGAGAAAGTGGTGTTTTGTAATAAAACTTGTAAATATCCTTCCATAGAGAAGTGTTTTTGAAGATTTTCTTTTCTACCTGTTCTTTGGAATAATAAAGAGATTCTTTCAGCTTTGAAGTCAGTAGTCTTTTGAAAGGACTCAACTCTGGATATTGATTCCAAACATAAAACCTAAGAATGGTAAAATAAGATTTAAAATGACACTAAGGATGAAAGGAAAAGTCATATGTTCATGTTTTACAGCTAGGCTGGGTGATTTTTAGGTTATATGCAAACTTCTATCTTACAATGGAAGACAAATGAGTACACGCTAGTTCTTCAATTGTAGACCACAACAGCTAGCCAAAGTTCAAAAAGAGGTGTTTCTAGTTCATTTTCCCTGAGAATTTCTTCACATTTTGCATTTCAAGGACATAATGTTTTGTCATAAAAATAATGACCTATGCAGTGATTTTTAAATTAAACTAGTACTTTATGAAGTTTCTTTATTATGCCATGGATGTCTTATGTTCTGCCTTTCAGATGACACAGATTTAAAGGATTATGGTTCCATGACCTAGTAATCAAGTAACCAGTTTCTCACAAAACAATGGCATGGGGGAAAAAAAGACTTCGCTGAATATTTTAGTTTCAAAGTTACCATGGCAACAAGATACATTGGCTTTATTAACATAATCTTCTCATTTTTCTCAACACTTTTCCTCTCTAGAAAGGATTCTTCTTTGATAAGATCACAATTAAACAATGGATTCTGAAATTGAACTGGCATTTATAGAAGTTGCTAACAATGTAAAACAATTTTACTTATCTGAAAAGCACACTGGTTTAAAGAAAATTTATAGATAGCTTTTCAAGGTTTGTCATTTCTTATTAAGGCTGATACAGCTCAAGTTTTGCTTTCTTGGGGTATAACATCATAGGAATTTTCCATTAAATCATTCTCTTTCAATAGTGGTCATGGTCCTTTTTCATTTTTGTGTAACTTCTTAGTGTATCACTGTTACTTTTTTGTAATTTTTCTCTCTGTATTTATTCAAGAACACACACATAATCGGGCTAGGTAACACAATTATAATAATGAAATACCTTGGCATTGCTCTTGGGTCCAGCACTGATGATTAGCCCAATATATTTTTCCAAGCTCTATCATATACAAAATACAATGTTAGACCATGTTGAAAATACAAAAAGATATATGCTCAGCACTGAACAGAATTCTAAATGTCTCATTTAAAGAATAATATATTTTATTTAGGCATGGTCTCAAGTAGGTATTTTTAACCCTTGTACACCAGAGATGGCAATTTTTTTGAATTTTTGCATGAAATTCATGTATGTTACCTAGAAAAATTCAAGGAATAAAAATTTAAAGAGCAAAATTTCATTGCATTCCATTGTTATGGGTATTCCAAAAATGGAACACTAAGCAGTGAATGGTTAATCTGATACAGTAGTTTGATAGTTAATTTGGGGCTGATAAAATTAGCAGTAACTAATCTAGTAAGCATTCAGATCCCTCTGTTTCTTTTTTCTCTTTCTTCATGTTTCTCCCTTTGTATTTTAACATTAAGGTTTAAAGTTTTAACCATGTATTTTACATATTTTACCCTGTTATCTTAAAATAACTCTTGAATGTTGCTTCAAAATATTAATGACTATAACAATACATAAAGCTATATCGGGGCAAAAGGGAAAATAAACTAGATTGTCACTTTCTTTCAGAAACTTAGAAAATGCCATTAGCATTTCTGATCTTGGTAATTTCTCAGGGAAAATGACAAGGTGCTGAGGCAATGGATGACTATTGGGAAAATAACACAATACTGAACTAATGGAGTAAATAGAAAACTATGAAATGATGTTTAATAGTCACAGAGACTCTCAGAGATACCATATAATTGAAAACATTTTTCCATTACGGTATCAGTATATATGAAAGAGATCCATGAATGTTAGGTATTTTGAATGATATCTTCAAGGAAAAATAAACACTGAACCAGAATTTATTCTAGTGAAACATTTTAATGTAAGCTATCTATGGGACAAAATGTACCACACCCTTCTTACTCAATAAGAATCTCAGAAATACGCCTAAATTCCAAGAAATTCTAGGGAAAGCATCTGTAAAGCTAAAGATTTATTGTAGTTACAGAAACTTAAGTGAGCTATCAAAGATTGTTCAGTCATATTTTACATGTTTACATTTTTATTATCTAATTGTGGGTTCTAAGCATAGAACATCAGAAAATACAGTAGGGCTATACATGTGTAGATGTTCAACTTTCATTTTATAGTGAGAGATCTGAATCCCATAGTGTACTCATGCTTATAAACATCTTGCTTGGTTCTGTAGAAATGCATCTCTAGAGTACTAAATTGCTTTACTGTGTAGTTTTATTAGTTAAGTGGAATTATAAATAATTGATGAGTTTATACTTTGATAAAGTTGACTAATCATTATGAAATAATAAATAACTTTGAGACAGCTACTGTAACTGTTTTCTGATCAAAATATGAGCTGTCTGTTAGAATGTGTTTATCAGAGTATAGGTAATAGCAAGAAAAGTTTTCCTTTGCACTGTTGAATGACACTACTTTCAGAAATGTGTTTGTCAGAGGCATCGAAGTATGGGATGAGTAGCAAGCTCTCAAGAGTATTGTGTTATATACCTTATAGAGGGGTAGAATTTGAATTTATGGAGATTGATATGAAAAACATAGAAATGGCTCCATTTTCCCTAAATCTTTCTTTTTTGTTTGTTTGTATCTAAAATCTTCCCAACTAACTTTCACACTATCCCAAAGATTTTAACATTTCGACCTCATTTGTCTGGCTTTCAGCGGAGAGTGGTATTAAATACTGTCAATATTAACAACAATTTGACTCATTTCACATTTCAAGTAAAGGAACAATATGACAAAGCAATAAATGTAGCCAAGTGGTTAATAAATGCTCTGAGACATTTACTGTGGCCCCACACTAGTAAAACCCCTAAAGGTATTACTCTATTACAGTAGAGTAGAGTAATTGATGTTTATAAAGATGGCCCTGAATTAGCAACATAAAATGGTAGGTCATATTTTGTGTATTATGTTTAATAATGAAAGATGTAAAATACAATTTAAAAAAAATTGAAATAGCATGATTAAAAAACCAAATTAAATGGTTCTGGGAGAACTGTGGTTTTATGAGTTATAATTATTTCTTGATATTGTTAGACAAATATAATGCTGTATATGTGTACAAATATTTAAGTATACACGTATTATATCTAGAGAGACGGAAGTAGAATACAAGCATATAAAGAACTAAAAGAATCATAAAACCAGAATATCTTGCTTCATAAAAGCAGAATAAACAAGTCAGATGTTTTGATTTATGCTGTTTATTTTATGAATTTTCCTTCTTTGAGGGAAGACTGTTTAATAAATTCTTTTTCAAATGAATCATAAATTCTTCCTTCCTTTCTACCTTGTAGTGGATGCTTATCATTTATTTATTGTTTATAACCAGCCTCTTATAAATTAATGAGGTAATATTCTTAATGGAGCTGTACATTATGAACAGATAATGGCCTTCCAATGAAATATACATGTCAAACCTTACTAAAATAGTGACAGAAAATAAACTCGTAGACAAAAGAAAAAGTGTTTATTTTCTAAATGTTAGACCATTACAGTTTTTCAGTCACAACCTTTAATTTCATTAATTCTAATCTTATTATAGCAAATTAGTCACTCTTAAAAAATAAAATAATTAGAGTTGCCCAGCAAACCAGTGTTCACAGTGGGAGATATGTACAAACTCTGTGCTCGAAATTTAGCTTTCAAAAAACTTGAAGAAAACCCTGAACCATATAATTTAGAAATGTTAATCATAGTATTCTTACAAAATACAGTATTGGAAGAAAAATCATTTTTATGTTTTCTTATTCTGAACATCTGTGACCGTTTTGTTGTTTAGTTTCCATTTCGTAAGAGTAACCTAATGTGCTTAATAATTCACTGATAAACTAATAATAGGGAAGAATAGTTTGAAGATTTGAGTAGAATGGAAAGTACCTTTAGGAAATATTTTTAATGAGCTGGTCCATATTTTTGTATAATCAAATTTATTAATGAATATTTAAATAAACTCTCCTTATTCTGGTAAATAAGTCAGTGTTCAATCAAATGATCCACTCTAGGTTTTTTTTTTTTTTTAACTACGTAGGCTTCAGACTATTATCTAGAGTTCTGCTAAATTGCTATTCTGAAATAAAGCAGTGAGAATTTTAAAAATATCTGCTGCTATTCATATACCAGTGGAAATATTATGTCAAATATTTGAATAAGTAATGTGGCTTAAATTATATCCTTTTAAATGGTTATAAATGAGAAAGAAACTATGAATAAAATTATGATTATAGAATTTGCGAAAGGCCAGGGCAGACTGTACCACAAGCAGATATAGAAAATGAACTGTAAATATTTTCAAAATGCATTTCACTTCTATCAGCCTCACTTGACACTTTGGTAAGTGTGGTTGTTATGTTCGGCTGGAGAAGGTCAGCTTCGTTAGCACTCACATGTAGATGTACCATTATGCATTGTTTAGTGTTGTTTTGTGGTCTATATGCAAGATAGTCACTGTGCCCATCTTCAGAAATAGCACATATTGGGGCTGGGGATTTAGCTCATTGATTAGAGTGCTTGCCTTGCAAGCACAAGGGCCTGAGTTCGATCCCCGGCACCACAAAAAAAAAAAAAAAAAAAAAAAAAAGAAATAGCACATATTCTTACAATATTCCTTGTGATAAGACATCTAAGATAAAAGTAACAAAACTTTTCTGAAAATGAAATTTATGATTGTACGGTCTTGGATTGGGAATGGCTTATGTGGTATCAGAGCTAGAAACTTTTTTGATGTATTTACCTACAAAGAGCAAAGCACAATTTTGGGAAAATTCTGATAGTGTTCATGATAACATGAAAACATGGCAGCATTCCCTCCTGTAACTTACACAGTCTGGTGATCCCAGTCCCCAGATACATCCTTTCCAGCTGTTAAAAAAAAAAAAAAAAAAAAAACCTCATCCCAGCCATTGAGACACAATTCCATGCTCTCTCAAGCGGTACTACAGTCTTAGAATCGGAGGCTAAGTGTCTAAGTAAACTGGTCCAGATTCTGGCAGACAGTGGGAGCTTTGTAAAAGAAGGAAAGCTGAAGCGAAAAGGAGACTGTTTGTCCCATTCCTCCATGTGGCACATAGTCATGGCAGGCTTACCCGGAGCTCGATTCTGTACTGGTACCAGAGTTAAAAAGGAGAAGGTGCCAAGTGTCTGCAGGGAGCCCAGACAGGGAAGCGCTGCGTCATCCTGCGTTGTCAGCCTGTCCCTTTGGGTTTCCTCATCTGTGTGCCCGAGAAGCTACCAGCAGTTATGCTGTGTTAGTGTCTGCAGTCATTTTAGTACTTTGCCTCTGATATGCTCTCTAGTTTTCTTTCTAATGTAGATAGAAACCTTACTCATTTTTCAAGGCTCCTTAACTTGCATCTCAGACTTATTTTTTTAATTTTTTTTATTGGAACATATTTGCAGTATATAGTGTTTACATTTCTTGTGGGGAGTTCATACATGTACATAACACATCTTAATTCCTTTTTTATCTCCTTTCCTTCCCCTTCTCCCCCCTTCCTTCATCTCTTTATCTCCTTCCCCTTTGAGAACGATCTATCACCTTACTTCCTATTATATTTTATTTCGCTCTTTATTTATATTTTGGTTTTCTCATAGAAAAGAAATCATGTAATATTTAAGTTTGTGTGTTTGATTTATTACACTTAATATTATGGTCTCAAAATGCATCCAGTCTCCTATAAATGACTTGAGTTTATCTTTCTTACACCAAAGTGGTACTCAATTGTGTGTAAATACTGCATTTTCTTTATCAATGCATCTGTTAATGGATATGTAGGCTGCTTCCAAGATTTACCTATTATGATTTGTTCTGCTATAAACACGGCTGTGCATGTATCATTGCAATATAATGTCTTTAACTCTTTTGGGAAAATAACTAGATGAGGAAGAGCTGGGTCAAATAGAATTTGTATTTTTAGGAATCTCCATACTGATTTCCATGGAGGTTGCACTAGTGTACATCCCCACTAACAACATAGAAGCGTTCCTTTTTCCCAGAGCCCCTCCAGTATTTATTATTATTTGATTTCTTCATGGTAGCCATTCTTTCTGGGATAAAGTTGAAACTTAACTGTTGTTTAATTTACATTTCTCTAATGGCCAGCAATGCTGTGCATTTATTGACCATTTGTACTTCTTCTGTGAAGTATCTGTTGCTTTCACTTGCCCATTTTTTGGTTGTGTCTTTTATTTTGGGGGCAACTAGACTGCCCTCTGCATAAGCACTTTTTGCCATCTATAATCTTAATATGACTATAGGAAAAGGACTATTAGAAGAATGGCCACATTTTCATTTCTTGGTGAGCAATTTGGAAAATATGAGCACAGGTATTTGATGCAGCAATAGAAATTTCTACTATGGAGTCAGGTGTTATCTGAGATTTTTTTTTAAAGTGGCCCATTAAAAAACCACTTATGTAATGTAATGGTTATTTCACAACACAAAAATGTCAATGTGAAGTAGCGACAATACACTGACTGTGGTGGTAATAATGTGGAAATCATCGCAAAGAGTTTGTCCTGATAATAATGTTGATTGATATTCTATTTATACATCCGTATATTATTTATGTAACACTACTCCACCAAACACAAACTAAAAATCAGTCTCATTACAGAGACATAAGCAAATAATTCATCCAGGATGCAGTTTGCAATTCCGTGGCCTTTGAAGTAGCTGAAGACAGAAGAGGTACCCCTCGTGCCCAATGAGAGGACGTGCTGAAGTCTTTACCACTAATCAGAGTACAAAGAGCTCGAGAAGTTCCTAGTTTGCCGGAAGCTACTGCGACATATTTTAGAGCAGACACTGTAGGTTGTGAACAATGAGAGAAACACACATCTCTCACGAAGGGAATGAGAAGGGTTTGATAGGGTGCGCCATACAGGGTACCGACATAGCCTTTGTTTCAATGCCCATGTCTTGGTGATGGTGCACCATCCAGCCACCCACGGGTGAACTGCCGAAAGATCTATGTTTATACTATTTCCTTCATTCTACATGTGTTATTCTGCTTCCAAACAGCATGAACATATTGCCTTTGAAGTTCCCACGTATCTTTTCTGGATAGACCGAAATAAGTATCATGTGAAAAATTAAGCACATTTACATTATTCTGCCTTTTAAACCCAGACATTTATTTAGTGTGAATAGCATGTTATATTTCATGTGATTTTGTAAACATGTGGATTATCCATGAGATATAATTTGCTTTTTTTTTTAATTAAGAGAAGATAATTTAGTTAGAGGACAGTTTTTTTAACAGTGGTAAAAAAGGGGGAAAAGGAGATGATAGATAGCTACTGGACGAGTAGGGAGCCTTCGAAAGCGAAATATTCCCATAATTTGCCTTATAAGAACTTTGTGCCTCCATTAAATATGCTATCTGTCATCCCTTTACTATGCACGACACGCTCCGTCACTTAGAGCATATCCTATTAATTTTCTTTCCTTAAACTGAACTTATGTTCCTGTTTTTTCCCCTGTGTCTTCTGTGTTGAGATCAGACCATGGGGCGGGCAGGCTGGATTAAAGCTGCAACACCAGTAATCAAATAATCCAGGTAAGAGCTGATGTGGCCGCCTGGGTTAGGGACTAATTACAAGGATTTCACAAAATGGCCATTATTTGCATGAGGTTTTGAGAGTAAATGTGACAGTGAGTGTGCAGTGCTAGAGAGAGGGAGTTTTCAAGGATGATATCCGTGGTTATGACCTGAACAACTGGCAGAATAGTCCTGGACAGGATTATCGTGGGTCTACAGTTGTACACGCCGTTTTTAGGACTTTCACATGAAAATGCCAGTAAGGCAGTTAGATAAAAGGGTCTGGAATTGGTAGAAGCAGCCCAGACAGAAGCTACAGACTCATGAATCATAGATATGAAGGTAATATTTAAAGTCTGGAAACAGCATAGACCACATAACGGATGACTGTAGGTAAAAAGGGAGAAAGAATCTAAATACTTCAAATTTGGGTGTTTATTCCAGTAAAATTTGAAAACTGTGCAAAATCGAATAGGGACTGACTTCAGATTTTAAAAGGAGAAAAAAATAACAATACGCCACATTAGGGTATTAGAGGTAAGAGGAAGAGCCAACAAAGAGACTGAAAATGAGCTGTACAGAAAGTGAGAGAACCAGATAGGGAGAAGGGGGAAAAGAAGAAGGAAGGGAAAAATGTTAAAATGTAAATAAACCTGCATTAAATAGGGAAGGGAGGGGGAATAGAAGGGAGGGCTGGCGAAGAGGGGGAACCAAGGTGTATCATGTACAGGCACAAATTAACTATGATGAATGTGATCACTATGTATACAATGGACCAGTACATGTTCTTGGTAAATAAAATTTTTTAAAAAAGACAAAACAAACAAAAACAAACAAACAAAAAGAAAGCGAGAAAGTAGGCTAATTAAAAGTTTTCAGAAAGGAATAAACAGCTGGGTATTGTGGCTCATGTCTGTATTCCCAACTACTTAGGAGACGGAAGCAGGATTACAAGTTAGAGGCCAGTCTGGGTATTTTACCGGGAACCTGTCTTAAGAAAATAACAATTTTTGTAAAGGGATATAGCTCCTTGGGAGAGTGCTTGCCTACCACATAAACACCTGAGTTTAGTCCTCAGTACTCCCCAACCCAAAAGGCAGAAAATGCATGATGTCAATGCTATTAATGTGTCAGGCGGATGAGAACTAAGAAGTAATCCATACATTTATCAGAATGGAGATTCCCTTTAATAGAAGAAGATAAGCCTTTATTTTCATCTTATTAAATAGGTTTTTCTTCAAGAGATAAATGGTGTTTGTGTAAAGTTTGTAGGCTACCTAAGTAAAATACTATACAAATTTATGAAAATAAGACATCATTATAGTATGTTAATTAAAATCTATCCTTGCTATTTACAAAGTAGTTGCTTTTTCTCTGATTAGTTTTAGAAATATCTAATCCATTGTAATGAAAATTATTTCAGTGTTAGTGTCTATTTTCTTGTGGTGCTCTGTTTTTGTTAGCCTCTGCAATGGACTGATCTATGCCTCCTAGAGAGGACAATCTATTCTGTTCTGAGCTTACATTAGAGAGATTCAAATATCAGACAATGCGTAACAATGATATTGTGAGGTTACAGGAAGGTTAATGCTGTTTAGGCAGATGGTGAATTGCAAATTCAACCTGTTGTCACAATAATGAATATGTGAAGAAACATTGGTGTTGCAAATAGAAGAAAAATGAAATAGAGCTTTTCTTTCTAAATGTATACACAAATTTAATATTAAGAGTTCTCTCATAGTATAAGCAGCTATTCCTCACAAAAGACTGATTATTATGTTCTCGTTCATCAGTCATTACAAAAATAATATTTTCAGTTATATTCAGTGTCTCTTTAATGATTGTTCTGATGAGATTTTTCTAAGGAACATGGCTTAAACATTTACTTTACGGAAAATTTGCGTATTAAGTATAATTTCTAATTTATTGTTGTATTATGTATCCATCCTTTGTCTCTAAGCATTAGGTTTCCTAGTGTTTATTACTCCTAGTTGAAAAAATGTAGTTTCCATAAATACATTATATTTTCTTTGATTACTTTTCCCCATATTTTTCTAACTTTCATCAGCCCCAATCTCCCGTATCAAGTACTAGAATATTCTCATTTATTCAAGAACATACTCTTGTAGTCAGTACAATTAAATTATCTAAGAAAAGATGGTCTTTTTTTTAATTCTGTAAAACTAGCTGCATCTCAGTGCTTTTAAATGTTTTCTCTGCTATTTTAAGAAATGCCATAATTTTTGGCACATTCTCTATTAGAAAACATGCTTTGTTTTCTACAGCAGTTCCCAAGAGTGTGCATAGCGAATCCCAGTGTGCGTGAGATGCCTGTCAGATGAACAGCTGCCCTCCGAAAGCAGCCAATTAAATAACAGAGTCATTTGAAGCTCTCACTTGAAAATGTTACAGCTCACCTAAACGAGTGACTGAAAACTCATACAATAAACAATAAAATGGGAGCCGTGCAGGTAGCTTTCAGAATTTCAGAGAATCGTTACATGGCAAGTGGGTAATTCTTTCTGAAAGATCTTTTTCATGTAGAGGTTTCTCAAAACATATTTTCAAGCAGTAAAGAAGACAGCAGCTGTCCAGAACTGCGTTACGAATGGAGTAAAGCTACCAAGTCAAGGCCAAGTTGCAGGCAAATGACGAGCCTGTATTTTACAATCTTTCCGTTTTTTTAAAAAATGAACTTGTATAAGTAGTCATGTTCACTGCTCTAACGTTAGAACATTAATCTGACTTTTTACAAGCCAGTTAAAATCTTTTAATGAATGTTAACAATATTTCTGATATTTGACACAGGGAGGCCATGAATACAACATGAGCCTTGCTTTTATTTTCTTGTTTTCGTAAATAATATGTGTATATATGCATACGTACAAACACTGTTATCTATACACCTATTCAAAAATCATGCATATACATTTATGTAGTACATACGTGCACATACTCCAATATTATTCTTATTACTCAGTGCTAAATACTAAGTATTACTCCACATTTAATACTCATCATTATGAATTTTGTAGACTTCTGACCTTAAGGTATATCTAAAAAGTTTCATTAAATTAAACAGATGTATAAATAAATTTCATTTAAATCCATTGATATTTAATATTCTTGGAATTTTTAACCTCAATTAAATTTTTGTATTTCTAAAAGTACATTATAATACATTTCTGTGTCTAAAATGCTCTAAAAGGAAGTATATAATGATAAACTTTAAAAGCATGTGTCCTTGACATTGAGAAAAAAAAAATCTCCAAATTCCTTTACAGCATATGAAAACAAGTTAAATGTAAAAGGAAACAATTACAGCTTTGTGCTTAGCATGTTACATGTTATACAATTTAGTGTATTTTACTATTATCAGGTTTTCTTAATTAAATTTTCCTGTGCTAAACGTGATGTTGGACATACATTTTTGAACTCCTTTTATGTTGTGGTCGCACATGCAGGTATAGATGAAACGTGACCTATAGAACTATAGAACAGTGGTGAAAAATACTCTAAACACATTTTTGCACGAATAATTAATCCCCATTGGGAATGTGGTACATTTGACATGTACCATGTGGTAGCAAATCTCTAAAACATTCCATCATTCTAAGCAAGTAGTAGACTGCATAGTAGAAGTGATATCTACTTGCTTAGAAGTAAAGGAAACTCCTCTTTGTCTCAGGAATTCTTTCAAACAGTTCTCTACTTTCTGCTGGACATTCTGCCTCAACATCCTATGCCATCTTTTCTGTGCTGCACCTCAGTATACACACATTCCAGCCACTGATTCTTCTTTAGAGATGCTTATTCACCATCATAGAAATACCTGGGAGGGTTTCTTCTTTCATTTTCTGCACACAGAATGATGGGTTAGAGTCAAAGGAGAGTCACGCACGAAGACCAGCTAGAAGCAACATCTTAGTGCTTCCAGTAAAATGTTGTGTGGCTTCGATGAAGAGGAGTGTGCAGATGGAGAGAAGTAGATGGGTTAAGGCTGAGAAACCAGATGGCAGTGAGTAAACGGAGCCTAGAAGAGCTAGTAAACTTGCCCAGGCTCCTACATGAGGGAATGGTAGAAAAAACACTTTTATTGACTCAGTTTGTTTAGTTCCATACCAGGGTTCAAAGCCATTTCCTTCTCACACAGCTCCCTGGCCCTTTACATTTTTTTTTTTTTTAATTTGATGACAGGCTCTTGCTATGTAGCTGAGTTGCCCAGGCTGAAATTGAAATCTAACTTGTGATCCTCCTGCTCAGGGATTGCAGATGTGCACTACCATGACTGGTTTCACTTACTTCCTAAAGACAGAATGAGTATGAAGGTGAAGAGAGAGGATGTATAAAGAGGGAGTTGTAACTCTGGCATGAGTCACTAGATGGCTGTGCCTTTCAGCAATACAGGAACACTAGAGCTGCAGGAGATTTGAAGGAGGTCACGTGGCGTTCAGCATTGGACATGTGGTATTTGCTGTGTCTGCGAAACATCAAACTGGATGGATACGTCAAAGTGGATACATCGTCTGCGCTGGCTATTAAAAGTTGTTGGTCATTGGATTACATGTGGTAGGTAAAACCCCATAAATAAAAAAGATTATCTGAGGAGCATTTGTTTAAAAATGAAAAAGATAGATTCGGAAGTGACTCTCGGACTCTGACACACATCAGGTTTGTCCATGGTGTTTATAAAGACACATTTATTGATTCCACCATTAAGTTCTGACTCAGTAGAGGTGGGTTTTGTGTGTGAAGTCATTTCTTAATCAATTTGCACACTCTGATTATACATTTGCTCCCAACTCTGTGTCGAGGGGAGTAGGATTGATAGCATGATATCATCCAAGTTGGAAGAATTTACAATCTCAAAAGAGCAAATACTATAAACAAAGAGCCTTTGTTTGAAAAAAAAAAAAAAATCTGGTGTACCAGCACATCTCAAGCAGGACGGAGGCCAAAAGTTTTATATTTGTAGCAAATTAATAGAGGATACTGATGCCATCCAGAGACCATATTTTGAAAACCTTTGAGTTAAGGAAATTGTATACTCAAAAATACCTGAATTTTTTAAAGCTGTGTGAAAGTTAAACTTTTGAAAAAAAGATCTTTTGAAAGTTAGAGAGATCTTTTCTCTACAGTTTTTCTATCATAAGAGTCTATTATAACGGCAGAAACTGCACACAACGTACATGTCAAACTACCTCTAAAATCCTGACTTTCCATGATTACATACATGGAATTGATTGCATAGATACTATTAGCTTTAATTTCTAGCAAATGCATTGTTATTATTTTAAGTTTGATTGTTCATTCTGTTTGAGTTTCAGAATCCCAAACTTTTTTTTCAGTTTGTACTAAAGAAAAATTATTTCTTTAGAGAATTTTTTATGAGTTTCTTCTCCCCATACTGTGAGTAGTAAATTTAGCCAGACCAAATGTTAATTGCAACATTACCAGGTTAAGGAAAGGAATGGGGTCGTATAGATAATATGTTTTATTATTGTGCCTCTTCAATATATTAAATCGAACGGTTTTGCCCTCGATTATCTTTCCATCTAAAAGAGAAAATGAATAAAGCACTTGCCTTAAAAAAGTTAGAAGTATAAATATATGAGAACTAGGTAATAAATAATTAAGAGGGAAGTTTCGATTATGGGACTATAGAAATTTGAAGAGAAAAGGGCTTCAAAATGACCACAATGATAAGCAAATTGGTATCTTCTCAGAGGACCTCATGGTTTGACCTTCATTATCCAGAATATGTTCCTCAGAAGAGTAACTGCCTCTCCAAGCAGACTTGTTAATCAAAGTCATTAATGTTATACACAAGCTAAGTGGACATTACTAATTCATGAAGCCTTATCTCAGGAAGCCTAGAACACTAGAGTCTGTGTGACTAGCAATTTTTCTGACTGGAAATAAATGTAAATTTTTTTTTACTATACTCATCTTCAACCAGCAAGGATCCGAACCAAGGAAATCGGTTGGATCCGTTGAATAACTGGGTAATCTGGTTATAAGAACCTGATTTTATTTCTAATATCATTATTCCTAGTAATAGCTACTGATTATTCAGTGTTTCCCCTGTGTAAATTATTGTTTCAAGACATTGGCAGCAGTATGCGTGACAGTTATAAGAGGGTAGGCTCTGAGGTCCGGTAATCTAATTTTGAATCTGGATTTTTTAAAATTTGTCTTTTGTTCATTTTTTGCTTTTATTTTCTGAGCAAGGTACAAAGTTATTATACCTACTTTAGTAGGATCTATCTTATAATATTTTATAAGTATTAAATGAGAGTAATTATGTGAAGCCCTTAGTATCCTGTCAATCATAATAAGTCCTCAGTGGTACATATGATTATATTATCTCATTTAATCCTCACAATAAACATATTACTAAGTCTACTATTAGTTTCATTTTACAGATAACAAAAATTAAACTTCCAGCTATAGTACTTTGTTCAGTGTTTTACTGGAAGCAATGAAACCAGGATTTGAACTTCATTCTGTGTAAATTTGAAGCCTGAGTATTCCCAATATGACTGTAGTTGACAGGTTTCCCATTGTTGTGTCAAACTTCTTGACATACACAATTTAAATGAGGAAATTGTTTATTTGGCTCACGGTTTCAAAGGCTTCAGTCTGTGGCTAGTTGGTTACAGAACGGAAGCATCATGGCAGTTGGGTGTTTTCAAGCAAAGCTGCTCACTTCATGGCCATTGGGAAGCAGAGCCCAGGACCAGAGCACCAGGGAGAGACATTCTCTCCAAAGGCAGCCCCCAGGGGCCCTCCCTCAACTGGACCCCACCTCTTTAACAGTGCACTCACCCATGAGCATCAGAGAGTTAATCTACCGGTGAGTAGGAAACCCCATGATGTGTTCCCTGCCCCCAAGAATCTCTTAATCCACTCAAATTGACAATTGAGATTACCTTGCCAAAGAATCAAAATAACTGAATTTATTACCTTATCAAATACTTCTTCTTCTCTTGAAAGTACTTGGATACAACACCCAATGTTTTTGTTGGAACTTCACTTTTTCTAGGTTGCCAAAGCAGTCGAATCTGAGATTAACCATTTTTGTTAGCTATAGTATACTCTATTCACTTACAACCAAGCTTTACTTGCTTAAACTTTTTTCTTTTTTTAACATGAATTTATACACCTTTACTGTGATTTACTTTAATACATGCTGCATCAGCCATTGTGTGATGGCTGTCTTCATATTCTTGATGGAATCCGTAAGAGAGAATCCCAAGTGCCAGTAGTAACAATCTCTTAGAAAGATAGTCTACACTTGTCCTTACCTCAAGTTCCAAATCCCTAGGCTTTAATATTATCGTTATTATTATTATTATTATCAAATTCCTATTGGGTACTTCTGTTACTAAAGAGAAATGATGCCGGCTAATGAAAGCAAAACAAGACAAGATGTTTCTATAAATAATTAACATTTTAAATCCTTTCATTGATCTCCTTCTTGATATTTTTTAAACTAAATAGTTTGAAAGTCCACTTTACTTTATTTTTGAAGTACATAATGACTGCATCAATTGTGGGGTGTTAGTGCATGTACATAACAGATATTAATTCTCTTTTCATCCCCTTCCTTCCCTCCTTTTTCCCCTCCCTCCACCTCTTAGTCTCCTTTCCTTTTACAAAAGATTTATCTCCCGGTTTCCTATTATCTTTTAATTTACTCTTCATTTTTATTTTGGATTTCACATGTAAGAGAAATCATATGCTACTTAAACTTGTGTGTCTGACTTATTTCACATAATATTGTACTCTAATTTTATTCTCAGTGTATATTATAATTATCATTCCTAAGAGTTCCACAATCTATTATAATGTGAGGTAAATACCAGTCTAACAGTTTCTTTACTAGAGTAGGTATTAAAAAACTATTTGATGATATATATTTTTATATTTACAGTGGGATCTTAAAACATAATACGTTGATACCCTACAGATTTATTCAATGAATTAACCATTCATGAACACTTTTAAGAAATACTGAGTTTTATTGAAATAAATTGTGATGCCCTTTGTGGCATCTGTATGATGGAAGAATTCTCAGTTCCAGGCCAGAAATAATTGACTCCCATCCAGTTGGCATTCTGATTCTGTCCCTTCATCTTTCTCGGCCTCGTTTCTTCATCTGTAAAACAAAAATGATTATGTTAAATCAGTTTTGAGATTTGGTCTATTTTCATTATTTGGTTTTGTGCTAAATGATATGAAAGAAAAAAGTCCTCTACAACAACTTTCTAGTAAATTGTTAAGGACACTTCTACAGAATCAGTCTTCGATAAATCTTTCCTTTCATGTGTACACTTTGTGTCCTAAATGTGTAAGCGTTATCACCTGATGATTTAGGAGACTTCACATATGCCACAGGAGATCTTGAAAAGACAGCATTGCTTTAGAATCCCAGCAAGGCCTATAAAGAATACAGATTTCACACTGAGGGCGCTCATCTTTCCAAAGCACATAGTAAATGAGCGATTCCTCGAACACTGCACAGTTTCTTGTTTTTAAATCTCCACACAGCTGTGGTTAGAAATAATTTGCTCTTATATCTGATCATGTAATAATGTTCAGTAGATTAAACAATTAATGTATATATGTATTATAGAACTTTATTTGCAATTGGGATGCAGAACTGTAAGGGAAGAATAAAGAAAAAAATGAAGTTTGTTTTCAAGATACCTTCATGTCTCCTCTTCATTGTTCCCTGCATCCTCACTCACAAGCCGTAAGATGCGGGCTTACTCATTTCTTGGAGTCGGTGTCAACCTGGACAACTCCAACTTGGACCCAACTCTGCATCCCTGTCTAGCTCCTAAATCTTCCTTCAGGCTGCCTATGTTTTAAAATGGCAATTTGATAATCTAATTAGCTTGTTAGTTCAGTCATTCAGTTATTAAATTTATGTTCCAAGTGAAATACCTTGATAAGTGCTGACGTTCAACATGAATCAAATAACCATGATGAATCCAACAGGTTTTGTCTAGCGAGCAAGATAGGCTGTTGAGGAACAAATGGATAAAAGGATAATTTACTTAGGCTAAATGCTATGAGGGAAGGAAGTACGAGTTTCATTATATACACACAGAGAAAGTATAAAGAATGGTTTATCAGGGAATGAATCTGAAATGTGAGTAACAGTTTGGTGAAATTGAAGAGGGGCCTATCTGTGGGGAAAAGAGAAAAGTGAGGGGAATCTGGCGAGAAATTACAAAGCAGGCTTGATGTGAGACTGCAGAAGGAAGAAGCCAGATCATTTCCTGAACTGTAAAGCCAGATCTAAAGTATTTGGACGTAATCTAAATTCTGGGAGTGTTTTAAACGTGGAGCTAACATAGTAAATTTACTTTTAAAAGGAAATGATTAGGCTGATTACATTATGATGAAAGGCCTGAATGGAGGAAGAGTTGGGTGATTGTAGCATATTCCAGGAAAGAGATGAGGGTGATTCAGATGGAACTGGAGCCCAGATAGAGTCAGAGGATTTAAGGGTTAGAAATATATTATTAAATCAAAGGTGACAGGATGGAATGTGGGGGATATAGGAAAAGGAAGAATGTGTTTCTGGTGTTAAAGAGACTGTTCCATGTTTCAGATGGAGTTGGATAGAGTTGTCCTTTATTGAAATGAGGAAAAACCCTGGAAAGCGAGTGGATTGGAGGATTTGAAAAGACCAAATATTCACTTTTGGCCATGATAACTTTAAGACGTCCACGTAGACATACCAAGCAGGCAGTTAGAACTAGGTTTTCCTCCCGCTGCTTTATTTGGAGCTCTGGGTATGTGCATCTAAGAGTCGTTAATCATAAACATGGCAAAAACTTGAGCTCAATTACAGATGGAGTATGAAGTGCCCCAGCAGTGACCTACAGTGATTTAAGGGAGAGGGTAGAAAGAGGGATGGACATCTCCAGAGGAAACTGGAAAGAGAAGCCACAAGAAAATCAGGAGCAGAAGAAGCTATTTAAAAAATCACGTTATATAAAATTGGAAATTCAAGTAAGAGGAAGCCGTTTCCAGTTCCCTTGAATATAGAAACCTTGTCCCAGTTATCATGCACAAAAAATGTTTAAGTTATGTTAGTAATATGAAACATCACTGAGGTATCCAGTAAGTTACTTTTCATTTATATATATGTCTTGGCACCTCTCAAGTAATATGATAAGTAGATGACAACTTCACTTTTAGTGAAAAGCATAAGGTATTAACATTAACTGTTGACAAGTTTGGATATGGGGACATTTTCCTTAGTGGAAATTCGGGCAAAATGGAAAATTCAGATTGATAAAAGAATTGCAATAATGTCTATTCTTTTGTGATATACAATTGACTTTTAATTATAGTAATAACATCAATAATTTTCATTATAATAACATATCTCTAATATATTTTGACTATCAGCCCAATGTCTGGCGTTGTCTTCAAGAATAAAGCAAGTACAAGTTTATTTTCACTGAAAGCTGAGAGTTTCTAAGAGTTTGATACACAACAGGGTTGGACTTGCATGACTATCCCATGCTGCCAGATGAGGTGGCCATGGTTGTACCACCAGTGCTAAGAGCCATCAGGAATGTGTTAAAAACTGTTCTTGTGGAAGCTCTCTAGAATTATATAATTAAAGAAAATATTTGTACAAAAATGATAGTTTTTCAGGCTTGAAAACTAAAATTACATCAAGGACCAGACTGAATTTTATTTCTTCAAGATAGAGGAAGGTAGGCCATTATCATAGTCCGTTTGTGTGGCAATAACAGAATACTACATTGGGTGATTATAACGAATGGAAATTTGTTTGTCACCATTCTGGAGTCTGGGAAATGCAAAGTCACGGTCCCAGCATGTGGTGAGTTTCTTGCTGCTCCACCCTCACATGGTAGAAGGCAGCAGGGCAAGAGGGAATAGAAGAACTATCAAGCCAAACACTATGAATTCTTTTCCTGAGGGTCTTGATTTCATCCACAGAGGAGGAGCTTCGATGGCAAATCACTTGTTAAGGCCCCACCTATTAATATCGTCACAATGACCACAGCTGAATGGATGCTGGAGGGGGCATATTTAAACCATAACAGCCAGATAGCTTCTGTCTTCTTGGTAATCTGAGTTACATGTCTTTCCATGGATTGTAAGGCCTTTAAAGCCAAGAACTTCTATTTCTTAATTTTTTTTTTTTTACCAAGAACATGCACTTCTATATTTTGATCATTATTTTTATCTCCTGGTTGTGACAGTGAGTCCTTAAAATATCCTTGTAAATAAGCGAATGGATGGGTGAATACACCAGTACCGTGTAGCTTTTAGTTATGTGTTGTTATATCGTATGTGTGTGTACACTTTAAAATTATTATTACATAGTAACTGTGTTCCATGTGCCCAGGGGTTGTGTTTTAGTCCAACAGCATACCTCAATAACCCATACAGTTCCTAATACTTTCAGTACAGCCAAAATATAAATCTCTAAATTTTCAAATTCACTTTTATCTTCAATTATATAAATAATTATGATTTTTAAAAGTTTGTATAATTTCACTTATTGAGAACATTTCATATTGACCGATAGATTTTGGGATATATTAACAATGGCTAATAAATAGAAAATGGGTACAGGTCACAAGGCAAGTAGGAAATCACTTTTTATAATAGCATCAGTAATAACCAGCATTTAGTATTATTCAAGGTTTTGTACCGTATAATCTTCTCGACAGTACTTCCAGGTTAGTGTTACTCTCCCACATCTATGGTGGAGGAATCTGCATCGCAAAGAGATTAAATCACCTCCCCAAAGTTGTATAACGAGTAAGTAACTGAACTGGGATTTTCAACTTCAGACACATTCTGGCTTCCAAAATTTAGCTCACTACTGCTGGGCTACACTGTTTTATGGTAGTTCATGCACAGTTGCCACCAGAAAACATTTTTATCATGCGTTTTTCTTAAGCAATTAATACATGATAGTCAGCTGTGTGGAAATGGATCTCGCTCAGAAATCATTTATAATTATGTCCTCGAAGTTCTCTCAAACTGTTCAAGTGCCTTGTTCATTCTTAGTGACTGACTTATTCTTCCTTCAGGAATTAAAGTACTTTCTATTCCACCCAGAAATTTCAGAAGATTAGCCTTTGTTTCTTTCCAGCCACAAAGTCTACTACTCTGTGGAGATAAATATTTACCTCTAATGCAATCTGATTAAAGAACAAATTGGAGAATCAAAGCTACAATTAGCCATATAGACACAACTGCTTAATTCAACGAGCAGAGTAAATAAGTTGGAGTGGAATGGGAAGAAGGAGCTGCATTTGATTAGCCTCATTATTGTAGGATTGGCCCTCTCACCGTTTAGACCTGCAATGCCCATGCTTTTATGTCTGCCAGAGTCTACTTTTATAAGAAAGAATTTTGACAATTCACAAGATGAGGCAAACATTTTGGGTAGAAATTCTGAGTTATTTACATGGTGTAGTTTCTTTTTAGCAATAAGTTTCAAGCAAGTCATTTCATAAATTCAGTCTGTTAAAAAGAAGCAAAACATGGTTGCAATATTTTATAATGATTCAATGTGTTGCTTCTACTAGCAATTTTATTTTTCAATAAAATCGATCACTTTAAACTGAGAACTAGAGTCTTAAGCATGTGCGAGCTTTCATATTATACTTTTCCTAAGCAAAAGATTATTCTTGAATTATTTGCAATTAAGAACTTTTATTCAATGGTCACTCCTGTCTGGCACACTTTCAGGCAATAGCAATACAGTGATGAAAAAGAAGGACGGTATCTCCATCATTATGGAGCTTAAAATCTAATGAAGTGGTAAATGCATAACTACTTTTCAGTAGTGTTAAGTATCATGGCAAACATAAAATAAGACAATGTGACATAAAATATCTAAGGGGATGTGAGACACTGGATACAGTACTTAGGAAAATTTCTCTCTATCCAGGTGTTTCTTTTGAGTATAAGAGTTGCAGGAGGCAAGAGAGGAAACAATTACATTGTGGAGTTGGTTTGGTTTTTCATAGCTCACTATCTTGAACTGTTGGAATTACAAATCCTGCTCTGTTAGTATTTCAGAACAGCAACAACAAAAAAAGTATTTCTTGCAGGGAAACGGTGCGTGTGGTATGAGTGCTAATTTTTTTCCAGAGAAGCACTGACATTTCTTAATTACTCTCTTCGTGAGTAGTCATGTATAGCGATTACAGAAGGCTCGGCAGAGCGTTGTTCCTCCAAAACCTTGCGAACAATAATGCTGACAGTTGAGGGGCTCAGTGTCCCACACACTTTGCCTTCTCTCTTCATCACCCCAGCTAATTACTCTGGCTGGTGTTTATTGTGTAGCTGCTCTCCCTTCCATGACCCTCACGGCCTACTACTGGCAGTGAAATTTACAGTAACAGCATAATATCCTCTTGCTGCCCCGCTCTTCTATCCATGATTTAAAGGCGACACCCCCTCTTATCGTACTTAGCTTTTGAAACGCCTTCAGGAGTGATATCGAAGTTCTAGACCAGCAGAGGTGAACCTATGGCATGTGTGTTATTTGTTTTTCTAAGACAAAAGATGTTAACATATGAGTTGTTTTTTCTACACTAAAAACCTCCGTATTCAGGTTGAAATGCAGCGTTGGCACTTGGTAGTAAATAAGCAGATTTGGCGTTGCAGTTTGGGTGCTCATCTCTAAAAGGTTCTCCATCACTGCTGCAGAGTAATGGAAACATTACAATGGCACAAGTTCTGAAAAAAATAAAAAAAGAAAGAAAGAAACTGATTTCCCAAAAATTCTGACTTCTATAAGGAAATAGAAAAGACTGTTTTTTAATGTGAAGTTACTATCCCAAAGGAGATAGTTTGAGTTTCTGTCTACATAATGCCAATGTATTTATACAACTCAGTTGAAAAGAAAATTAGCCAAAACAGCTTGGCATCATGGAATTAAAAGACTGATAGAGTGTTTAAATTTGTTTTTAATTTTTTATTTTATTACCAGTTAGGTTAACATATAAATAGTTTCAAGGTTGGATGACAAAAACGCTGCCGTTTTTTTAAAATAAAAAATAAAGGTTCTTCAAAGATACTTTAAAAATTTTGATTATGTTAGGAGTATATTCGTTCATGAAGATGTGATGTTCTACACAAAGAGTCTCAGTCTAATTTACTCATCAACCAAAAGAGTAAAGAAAATTGTTACTTTTTTCTTCAAGTTATGTTCATCTAAACATCATTGAACAATTACTATGCAGTAGGTACTTTACCTATTTTAACCCGTATAATCTTTACCACAATTCTGCCTTTGGAGACTGACAGCATTCATATTTTTCACTGGAGAAAAATTGAGATTTAGAAAGATTAACTTGCAGGGGAACATGGAGGGATACATGGCAGGTGAAACATGTCCCAAATCTGTTCGAGATCAGAGCTTGAGCAGCAAACCTACACATACCGCTTGTTACATGTTTGATGTGAAGCAGTTGTGAGATAGACTCATTTTCATGTTTTGAATAGAAGACTGTCACAGAGTATTCTGGGATTGTTGTCTCTATTCTGGTTGGTATTTTCTCTGGCCCTACTAGAACTAAGATACTTTGAATAGCTTCTTAACTTTTAAATGTATTAGAATCTAATTACAATCAGGTTTCTCGAAGGAATGCTTAGGGCGAATCTTTCTATACTATTGAGGGCAAAATGTGTTAAACATTAATATTTAATGTTGTTTCTCATTTATTAATAGCCTCCATTAACTGTCTTTTCTTGCACCTGGGAGCAAAAAAGGCATCCAGCATCATTAATTAAGAAAACAAAACAAAACAAAAAAGCAAGGTACTCAGGTGTTGTTGTTGTTGTTGTTGTTGTTGTTTTTAATACACACTTAGCAGGAAATATGAAGTTCCAAGAAAGACAGTGTATGCTGATAGGTGTAAACTTTTAGTAATTTTATACATGCCTTGTTGTGGGTAAAACTATAGAGTCAAGCTTCTTGTGTATGAATACATTTACATATTGATAAAGAAAACACCAGTATAAGAATGAATTGAATGTCAGACATTCATTTGTAAACCAGTGGGATATAAGGATATGTTCTTTCATAAAAAGTAAAATTACAAATGTTCAGTTCTCTAAATTAACGCACAAATTCCTAATGAGTTTTAGCATTAAGCACTGTATAGGTAGTGTGCATGACTTCTAGGATTTTCCTGTTTTTGAGGCGGTGGGGTGTCCTGGAATATTCAAGACAAAAGTATAGTGACTTTAAAGGATTTTCAGTCTGAATTGGGGAAAAGGCATAAATAGAAGAAGACATAGGACAGAAAGGGAAAAGTAGTCAAGTACCATAATAACAGGAAATACATGTAGAATTTGAAAAAAAGAATGTGATCCATCAGAAGGAGGTTGATCTGGAGAGATTTGTTTGAAAAGAAAAAAATCCAAAGGGCCAGAAGGAGGAGGTAGGAAAGACTAAGGAACCTCGGGTATGTGGCTTAGGAGAGTAAAAATACTCTACTGCTGGTGGGCAGAATTTTTCTGGGAAAATTGGCAAGAGTGGGCAAGAACAAGGATAGACAAACAGGTGGGATCTTAGAAACCAGATAAATAAATTTGGACTTTATATTTGAATGATGTGTGCCTTTCTGTGTTTCCTTAGCATCCTGCAGCAGAAATAGATCCTGGGATATTTTACAAAGTCACTTAAGGGGTTAAAAACTAAGACACAAAATGGAGAGATGCAGATAAGCATCAGAAAAAATATCAGCAAAACTGGTCTCCACATCTCCAGACCATGTGAAAAGTGGGGGGGGGGGTGACTGACCCCACCCCATTGGGTGGGGTTCTGCACGTTAACCTCAGCTTGAAAAATGCAGAAAGCATTCGTTCTATAAGTTTGAGTAAGTTCAAGGGCCTACCCTGGACTGGGAACTCTATCAGGTAGGGAGGGTATAGGCACTAATAAGGGAGTTTTTCCTAAGTATTAGGTAATGTTGATTGCTAATGTCAAAAATCATCCTTATTTGTATTGGTTCTCTTTCAACATACTCTATCAATTATTGAGATATACATAGCAAAAATTCGAACCATAATTTTTTTTTTTTTTAGTCCTTCTAGTTCTACTGGTTTTTACTTTAAATTTTCTGAAGTGCTGATAATAGTTACATGAACGCTTAGGAATATTATGTCTTATTTAAGAACTGATTCATTTATGATTACAATATATGCCCTTTACTCATGAAAATATGTTTTTGCTCTAAAATCTACTCTGTCACCTATGAATGTAGTCCTTCTACCTTTCTATCATTTTAATAATTCAGTAAAATCATAATATTTTTCTATTTTCTCCATGTGTTCTTTGTTCCTTTTTCTCTCTTTTTGCATCTTTTTAAAATAAACTAAATGTGTTTAATAACTTTACATTGGCTATTAGCTTTAACTCTTTGTTTTCTATAGTGGTGTATTTAGGATTTCTAGAGTATACTTTTAGTGTATCTCAGTCTATCCTTTAGTATTTTTACTACTTCATATTCAATATTTTCCATTCCCCATTGCTATTATCTATTTCACTTCTGCATAAAGCTCACAGTATATTGTTATATTTTGCTTTAAATGTTTGTCTTTTAAAGAGATACTAATAAAAAGAAAATATACATGTGTATCATCCCATGTAGTTACTATTGTTATTGTTACTAATACCTTTGTGTTGTATTTTATCTGGTTAAAAGATTTCCTTTAACATTGGTTGTAGTTCAGTTCTGTTGGTTTAAATTCTTTCTGGTTTTGTATTTCTAAAAATGTCTTTGTGTCTTCCTTTTTATTTTGAAAGTTTCCCCCTACTCCCCAGGAAAAAATTCTAGTTTGACAGATTGAAATTTTTCGCCTGTCTTTAAAGACATTGCTTTCTGTCTTCTTACTTACATCGTTGCCAATAAAATTGTGCCATCATTCTTACCTATGTGTATATGTAATGTGTCTTTTTCTCCAGCTATTTCTATGTCTTATTCATTTTAATAATTTAATAATGAGTATGATATTGGAATAGCTTACTTCATATTTCTTTTGCTGGAAGCTCATTGTGATTCTTGGATTGGTGGACTTATGGTTTTCCTCAAGTTTGGAAAATTTTTGGTTTTTTCAAAATATTTTTACTTTCTCCTTTTTTATTCCTTCTCTTTCATAAACTCCAATTGCACATGATTTTGTTTGCCCCATTTGTATATCAGTTCATGAGTACTGGTTATTATTTTATCTTTTTTTGATAGTTTTTATTTCTGTCTTTAAACTCACCTATCTTCTATAATATTAATCTGCTATAATTTCATCCAATAGATTTTTTTTTTTGTTTGTTTGTTTTTTTTGGTGCTGGGGATCAAACTCAGGACCTTATGCTTGTGAGGCAAGCACTCTAACCACTGAGCTAAGTCCCCAGCGCGCAATAGATTTTTAATTCCAGTATTTTGGCTTTTTCTCTACAAGTTCTGTTTTGTTTTTTTAATATCTTTTATACCTTTTACTTCTTAACATGTGAAACACAATGATAAAGTTATTTTAATACCTTTATCTAATGCTACTACTCTCTGTATCATTTTTATGTCATTTTGATTGATATATTTTACCCCTTGTGTATTCTACTTTTTTGTTAATTTTAATCAGATTCTTAATTGTGAGTTTTTACTTGTTGAGATCTGTATTAATTTTATTCCCATAAAGAATCTTAAACTTTCTTCTAAGATGCTGTTAGGTTACTTGGAGGGTAACTTTTTGGCCTTGCTTTTAGATTGTTTAGGTCAGACTGCCATTGTATCTAGTCGAGCCTTAAATGTTCCACAATACTGAGGCATAACTTTTCTTTGTTCTTCAGTTGATGCTTCTTAACTGTGAAGCTTCCTATCCAGGATGTTGGGAAGAGGAATTAATCAGTTCTTATGTGATAATCCCTATGGCGATTTTTTTTTTTTTTTTTTTTTTTTTGGTGGTGCCGGGGATCGAACTCAGGGCCTTGTGCTTGCAAGGCAGGCACTCTAACCACTGAGCCAAATCCCCAGCCCCCTATGGCGATTTTTGAATGGCTCGTTACCTGGCGGAGGATGGTTTCTTCGCATTCCTTCACTGATCAGCCTTCTCCAAGGGAGACTTTCTGTAGTTCGCCCCTGGGTCTCTGGGATCCTCTGGCTTGATCTGCTTAACTCAAGGTGACTGTTTATCTCCAGCTGGGTTTTCTGTTTCCACACTGCAGCCTCAAAACTTACTGCAAACAGTAAACTGGGGCAATTTTAGGATTCCTCTTTAAGGGTCACTTTCTCTCCTTACCGGTTGTTAGTCAATATTTTAGGTGCCACCGCTTGACACATTATAGGCAGTTTTTTACTTGTTGGTTGAGAAAGCACATCAGACAGTCCTTAATCTTGATGAGAAGCTTAAAACCGAGGAGAATTTTAGTCGCTGATGATACCTGAAGTTCAAATTTTCATACTAAATAAAATCCTGGAATAATATTCATTCAACAAATTTTTCCTAGTATAGTATGATTAAGGTGTTGTGTTGAATGTACCAGGCACAAGTCACCTGGTAAGTGTCGTCTTGCCTGGCAGCGTATGTAAACATGATCGCTGACCTCCTTTTCGATAAGCATGTGAGTACTTCCAGAGCGTAGGTGCTGGTTTCTCACCAGAAAAGTAAATAAAGGGGGAGAATCTCTTGAATGACTGTAAACAAGTTCTTCAGAAGCCTCAGTTTCATCTGTCTAGAAATATCTGTTGCACTAGCGACGTGTTAACTCTCTCCTACCTTCAGGATGCTAGAAAAGATTAAGAAACACTATAAATGCAGACAGGCAGGGGCAGGTGTGAGTATTTCACTTAGAAGTTGAAACTAGTAGAATACCCTTGATCTCTTAGAATTCAAACACGTATGTTCACACTGTGGGTAGTTTCCATCTTGTTGTTTCATCTCTTCATATCAATTGTCTTTTTCTTATTATTTGAGCATTATATTTGAAATATCCCACTGAGCTTTGTTGTAAGTTCAGAGTGGCACTCAGTCGCTTTTTGCTGAAGTTCCTATGACCTCTTAATGGGATACTGACAATGAAATTCGTACTACTTAAAATGAAAGCAATGTAGACTGCCATAGGTGTGTAATTGGGGAGGTGGTTGGCTGGTAGTTATGAGTCCCACTTAAATGCATTGAGCAATCATGTCATGCTGATATATAGAGCTGATGGAATAATAGAAATGGAAGTTTATGAACTCAATATACTTTAGTAATAATGAATACAAGAACATGCTATTCCTGATTCAAGTAAAACTGGTTTTCAGAGGTTGCACTGACCCTTTCAGGACAATGATTTGCTACCTTATAGAAGTTACACAGTCATGAGAGAAATAGATGTATGAAGCGCCAGAGATGAACAGAATATGTCCCTCCCTCTCATGTGATGGCCAGAAACTGTACAGCCTAATGAGACAAAATGTTTCACCAGCTAGATACAAGCAACAGAAGAAATAACACAGGCCTCCTTATCCCTGCACCATGTTCCTGGGAAACCAGGCATTTCCCCAAAGAAGGCAAGAGGAAGAACATGAGCACTGAATACCGCCGCAGTAGTGCGTGATTTTAAAAGCAAAAACAAAGCAACAATTAAAAAGCAGAAGAGAAGAAAACAAATACAGGGTTTAGTCAGCTCCAGTTGTGGCAGATGGGTGTAATACTTGTCGGAGTGTTTTTTGGCAGAGATGCACAGTGAGGCCACACTTCAGCCTGGCTGCTGCCTGCCACTCAGCTCTTCAACTTCCCATGAGATCGTCAGGCTTTGTATTCCAGATCAGTGTACTCTGAAATTCACCCAGCCTCTGAATAAAGGTAGAAAACAGAGTTAACATGTGACATGTAGACAGCAAACAGTACTTTATTTTTCCTCATTACACGAAAAAATTCTGTGATAGAACTACTTAAATATTTTGCTCTAATGTTTTGCCCATAAATATTAGAATTGGTTCCAACAGATAGAAGCAGTCCAGAGTCATTGACAAAAGAGGGACAACCAGGCCCTGACCTTTGCCAGTCTGTGTGCCCGTAGATATTTGTGGAAGAGTCCTTGTGTCATCTTTCAGACATATTTATTTAGCAGGCCACACTATTTTCTTTTTCTGTCTCATAGATGGGACATTATATTTTGTGTTGTAGATTCCTAATTTAGAAAATTTCAGCATGGACCCTTCACTCAACGAGTATAAAAATCTATAGAGAAAATTAAATTTTACAATACGACTATGTAAAAAAATGAGCTGTTGCAAGCATTGTAAGTTAGAAAGCTAGGTGTACAGCCATCACAGAAAAGAGAGGTGTTTTGATGCCTGCCCAGTGACGGGAAGAAATGATACCGCATGAAGCTTTAAGTGATGAGTATATTGCAGAAGAACGAAGCCTTGATTATAGGTTGAACCTTGATCCCAAAGTGTAATCCTCAGACCGACCACATCACCACTCACCAGCAGACTGTCAGAAATGCGCATTTTTAAGCCCAACCTCATACCTAGTGAATTAGAAATTCTAAAGCCGAGACTCAGAAATTTGCGCTTAATACCCAACGTGATTTTTATGCACATTGAAATTTGTGCAGCACTAATATAAGGAACCTGGAACAAAGGGACGAGATGATAAAATTCGGACTATATGCAGGAGAGGGCTCATGTTGCCAACTGAAGGATGGATAAATGCAATTAGACTGACAAAACTGAGCATGTAGTTGGGGAAGCATGAAGAAGTCATAAATTACCAACCTAAAGAGTTTTAATATTGTGCTGTGGATAAGGCACATTTGAGGATGGCTTTCAATGGTGATAGTTGTATTTAAGAAATAGAGATATCATCATTACTATATCTGAGAAATAGTAATGCAATAATGTTTTGCAGGAGGAGTTGGAATAAAAGTAAAATAGCTTGGCGAAGAGTTAGGAGATGTATAGGAATCCACGTAACAAGTAGTAAAGCTTGAGTTAGGATGTAGAGAGCGGAGAGAAGTGGATAGAGCCAAGCAGGATTTTATTCGCTTAAGAGGTGCAAGAGCTGCAAGAGGTGTTTCAAATGTTTTAGCATCAAACATGTTTGGCTTCTGACTGGAGATGAAGAGGGAGTGAGGAGGAAGAAAGATTTATTCGGATGAATTTATTTTGGGAATTCAGATGGACAGTATGCCATGATAGAGTTGAGGATGTTAGAACGAGACATTGGTTTGGGAGAGGAATATGGGATTCTTTTTTTTTTTGGTGCTAGGCAAGCGCTCTACCACTTGAGCTAAATCCCTAGCCCCTCTTTTTGAACATATACATTCTTACACATGCAGGATATATGCAAGTTGAAATAGCCAACATGTATCTGGAAATGCAGCTCTGTCTTTCAGTGGAGGAACATTGAGCTATATTATTACACTGCTCTGTATCATTCCCCAGCCATGCACATTTTAATCTAAGAATCACTAGTGGATCAGCAGGCTTTTTTGTTTGGTTGGCATTTAACTATAAACTGTTGACCCGAACTAGTATAGATAAAGGTTCTGGTATAGATGATGTTAGTCCCCCAATACCTTGCTCAGATCTTACCTTGAAGCTTTTCTAAACTGTTTTCTTATGAACCCATTAATATGGTTGGCATCTCTTTATTTGGCCGAATGTGCACCTGCAAAAATTAGATGGCGGGCCTAGGTTTTGTTGGTCTTGGGTGCCAAGAAGTCATAAGCCAGGGAGTATTTTAGCTTGCACAGCTCCGTGGACCTTTCTTCACTTGATTTACAACTTCTAACCTACCAACTGTGAACTGCTTTCTCACACCACCTGAATGGTCCTTGGAATTTATTCTCTGACAACTATTATGCAAAAAAGATTTTTCACTGTTATTGTAGCCTTTTTTCATTATAACAAAAAATAGGTCAGTTGTTCCACAGAGGCAAAGAGAAATGTTACGCAATAAAAAGTTACTTTTCAACTTTAATGCTTAAAACTCAGCAAATTTATGGTTTCCAAGGCAATTATTCTGTGACTTGAGTTAGCTATTATTAATACCTTTGTGACTATTATTATCCTTTTACTATGATTTCTTTTAATTTTTTATTAATGTTAACACTCATATAAAAGAACTACAGATATGTGCAGTTCAATTTAATACTTTTTGAAGGGTGAATACCCCCATACTCCGCACCATGGTATCCTGCTTCAAACAGGTCACAGGCCCAAAAACAGTGGAGCAACTTGACCATAAATTGAAACCTCTGAGACTATGGATGAAAATAAACCTTTCCTCCTTTTACATTGATCGTCTCAGACATTTTGCCACAGTGACAGAAAGCTAACACATGACTATAAGCTGGCTCCTCCTGCTGTATCCTTATCCCTGAAGAAAGGTAATAAAAGTTAAATTGTCTTATACAAGTGGCAAGGTTCTCCATAAGAAAAGAAGAGCCAGAGAAAAATAGATTTTGTCCCCTTATATACAGAAGAGAAGTGGCTGTCCCCTTCCTTTCCTGAGAAAAATGTATGCTCCTTAGAGAGTAAAACAGAATTATGAATTCTTCCTTTAAAACAGTACTATCACCATCACCCAGATCACTCCAGGACCCTTTTATCTCTGGCTTTTATGAGCTAAGAATGTCTTCTTCAATTTACTTTCACAGTTTTGTGCCATCATGGGTTTTCAGTTTCACAATCACCTGATAATCATTGATCAGATTTTCCTTCTCTGTCAAACCCTTGAAAGATGAGTAAGCTAACAGAGACCGAGTCCCCAGTTCTCCTGGCATTTGGAGAGCTTAGCCCAGGGGACTAATCCAAGTTGGAAATTCTAGACCCTCCCAAGGTAATAAAAATACAGTTCAATTACCCTTTGCAACAAACAGTTACCTCAATAAATCACTATAGATCTGATCCTCATAGTACATGAAAACCATAATACTTTTTATGGGAAACGAAGACAAATATTCTCTATATTTTTATTGTATGCATTTCCACAGCTCGGAAGGCTGGTTCTTTTTTTTAAGACCTGTGAGAAATCAGAGGAAGACCTATTTCCTCATGCATTAATTTTCTGTGGGTTCTGTAATGATTTGTTACACACTGGTGGCTTAAAACAAATGATACTTAATCTTTTATGTCTCTGGAGGCCAGAAATGAGAATCACTGGGCTCAAATCAAGTGTTGGCAGGGGCAAACTCCCTCCAGAACCTCTAGAGAAAAATCCATTTCTTGTGTCTTCCAGCCTCTGGTGGCTGCCAGAATTCCTTGGCTTGTGGCCTCATATATCTATTCTCTGTCTCGTATCTTTACTTCTCTTTGGACACAAAATCTCCCTCTGTATCCATTTAAAGGGGATACATGCAATTGTACTTGGGGCTCACCCAGATGACCCAGGATAGTTTGCCCTGTGAAGCTTTGTCACTTAATTGAATTTGCAAAGGCCCCTATAATCCCCCACACATAGAGGAACATTCGTGGGTTCGAGTGATTGCCTAATCTTTTAGCGTGCCATATATTAGCTTCACAAGGGAAAATAATAAGTATTTTTTATTATTGATATTTTCACTCTCATGATATTTATTATCACCAAAAGATCTCTAGAACCAGCGTTAATCACATGCACAGAACTGTCTTGCCTGTGTTGGACAATAACCTCCAAAATAGTCATCCCACCTCTATCCTTTATTTCCTGCCAGTTTATGCTGAACAAAGTAAGTGATCTTTAACAACGTAAGTTTGGTCAGAAATGATTTTTGTCAACAGAAATGCTTGCAGGGGCTCTCCACAACATGAAGCCTACCACTCCAGAATTGCTTTTGTTACTTCAGGTCTCCTACTCTGCATACACCAATGTGGTATTCTTGCATGTTGCCCAAACTGGTATTTTCATGGTAGTTTGTGCCAAAGCGGTCATAGTGCCCCCACAGATTTAAAGTGATGTGGGAGTCAACTCTCCCACTCACAAATTTACATTGTCAGTGGGAATGTGGCATGAAAGATTGTTGAACTGTCATTTTCAGACATTAAAAACTGGGCAGTGTTTTTTGTTGTTGTTGTTGTTGTTTTTCCCCCAAACCTTACTGTTCCAAATGTGATATACAGGCAGCAGTATTGCCATTACTTTGAAGTATTGAATATGGGGCTTCACCCCAGACCTGTCGAAGCAGAATCTACCTCGCGACAAACCCCTAGTTGGTGCACATCCACAGTAAGGCATGGAAGGCCCTACTGTAGTTGATCACATCGCACAATTCTCCAGTGCTACACAGGTCGTGCATAACTTCCAAAGTTGTCTCCAAGCAGCTCTTTAAAATACATTGATGTTCATTTTACTGATTAGGAAACAAGGCAGGAAAACGTAGATAACCCGATGAAAGTAGAAATACAATTTATTGCTGATGCATAGTTCTTTTTGGTTTGTTTTTCCTACACTTAGCCAAATTGTGAGACCAGTCCTTTTGCCCCCCCGCCTTGATGTGATATCTGCGTTCAGATATTAAATGAGAACACTGTTCCAGTTTCCAGTTTTACACCTGAAGGTCTGACATGTGAGACGTCAAAGAACTGAAGATGCGTAATCAAAGTCCCAGAGTGGCAGTGCTACCAACACTGTGCTTCTCCTTTCGAAAATTCAGCAACACTCTTAGGAATGGCAGTGTTAACCAGAACTCCGTTTTTGAATGCTGTCCGTACTGCCAGCTAAGTCGAAGGGATAAACCCTTCTTTGTATTTGAATATGAACTCTGCTACAGCCAACTGCAATGAGTGCATTTTTTAAAAAATCACAAAGTGCCTTACAGCAGGATTGTTAATTATGTTTTCTATTTTAAAGCAAAGGAAAGAGAGTACTTGTGCTTTATTCCTCACATTTTCAAGTATGTGATTTAACCACAACTTCCTAGTTCCTCAGGTACCCCTCTTAATAAAATCACATGATTTAACACTGGCACCTCCTCCCAAGCCCACTTATACACACTTACATTTCATCGTTTCCCACTGGGAGGTCGTGAGAAATGTCTTTGTTCTGCTAGACCTTCTCCTAGTCTTGCAAAAGAAATGAACAGGTAAGCAAAGTCACTCCTCCACAAGACAAAGCCAAGTGCCCCAGGAATATTCTCATGATGAAGATCAATATATGAATGAGATGTGATTTAGATATGACAAAGATTCTAATTAATATCCAGTTAGACCAAATTTTATAAATCAAAGGCTGTTTCTATTCCCTTCATAATTCAAAAAGACTTTCTCCACAAGACCCAAATCCTGTCATTATAAGGTATCCCTCAGGCTTTAAGAATAAAGAACCTAGCAAAGGTATATATGTTTAGTCGAATAGTTTGTTGTTGGCATTAAAATGTTTATAGTAGAAGATCTTAACTGGCTTGGAATGTACACACGTTACTCATTTACACATGGCTCTTTGTGTATATTTTCACATTTCCCACCAGACTCTGAAGGCTTCGCTGGTGGAAAGTGGGTCTTATTTACCTTTGCAACCGCACGCTTTGCACAGCCCCAGGCACATGGAAAACGTTTGATAAATGCTGCATAAATGGATAAATAAGTGAATAAATTTACACAGTGGCCGCGATGGCTTCTGACCTGACCGTAGTGTACTGCGGCCTGTGCATGTTGCTCCTGCTGTTGCCGAGGCGGAAGGCCACACAGAGGAGGCTGAAGCATGACAGACAGGCAGCTGCTGTTTGATTGCTTGTCTGAGGGGCTCAGTGAGCAGAGTCTCCCTCCCAGCTCTGTCTGGTCTCATTACATGCGGGAGCAGGTCTCTGCCGTTCCAGGCTTCCGCACACAGCCCTCCAGAGGGTTGTCAGCTCTCTCATCTCCGCCAGACGAGTTGACAGTGCTGCACATGAAACACGGGACTCTCCACCTTTAAGGGTTTTCTTTTTTCACAGAAGAAAATATCCATATATATTTGGCGAAAAAGTATGCAAGGTTTTTGTCGTTGCCATTGATTTATGGTTACTTTCCTCCAGGATTCAAATTACCCAAAGGCGGATACTTCCTGAGGCTAATAATAAAAGCACCATGGTGCTCTTCTTCTGTTATTTTATATTTCGTGGTGTAAAACATTAATCCACTTTAACTCCTTTTTGTTTGTTTATGGGTCCTTCTTTCTTTCATCATCCTTTTTTGTTCTAAGTCCTTAAACTAATGCCGTTATTTGAGTTGATGTTTGTAGATTTGAGGAACATTTCTCTCACATCCTTATATCACAAGAAGTATATGCTTTTCTGGCTACCAGATTCCTGTGTCTCTAACTTTAAGAATTCATGTAGGTTTCCTACAGGCACAACACCATCCTCTGTCTACCTGCCCTCAGTCAGCCTTTGAACGTGCTCTCGTCCCTGTCTCATACCTCATGGCCCTGAACCCCGTGTGGGTTTGCATCCTCAGCAACCTTGCTGTGTTATCTCTCTTCTTAAAGGCCAACCCTGGATCTTGCCTTCTCTTAGTAGAATGCACTATAGCAGTGTTACAATTAGCAAGTTTTGGCCTATGTATAGGTTTTCATTACTGAAAAGTGTAACTCCTTTCCTTCTTCCTTTGCTTCTTCCTCTTTCCTCTTTATTATCTCCAGAATGGTTTATGTGTGGACAAACATAGTATTTCTATGTTCAAAAACCTACTTCTGTCTAACCAGACGCCTTTCATTGGATATTACTGTACCTGCCCACCTCCATCTGCATTCTTTACACTAGGCTCTTTTTCTAGGTCTCTTTCAACAGTTGCTTGGTATTTGGGTGTAGAAGTACCGTTAGATAGCTGCTTCAGTCTCCCAGTAAAGGAAATAATGCGTGACTTCCACTGAAGCCAAGAGCTACATTGGTCCAATTTACAGAGGTATTTAGGGAAGCCCTATAACTACTGATTATTGATTGATGATTAGAATCTCTTGGCTTACCTAGAGAGTGCCCTTTGCTGAACTGGAAGTAGGCATCATGGATTGAGTTTCCACAGGAATGTAGCTTTTCTGCTCCAATATATCCTACCATATTACATCTGCTACTTTTAGTAATGTAAACAAAAAATATTTAGTGTGATAAGGAGTTTCCTTCTATACTTCCCCATTTCCAGTTGCTTCCATCTACTGTATGTTGCATAAGAAAACATGTAGTCATTTAGAATTTTTTTTTTCTTTTTAGTGTATACTATCCAAGGAAAATTTTTCCACAGGGTCTCTCCAAAGATAAGCTTCACTGTGTGGGCAGGTAGAGGTATTATCAGCATGCAGGTAGCTTAAAATAGAAAATAAAAAAGAGTAGATCAGTTCTTCCTAAAAGCAAAACATCTAATACTCTTGCAAAGCACATTTTTAAACATTATCTGACTAAAGCCTCACAATAACTAAGGGAAGTTGAGAGACTAGATTCTAATGCTCCTATTTTTTATTTTTTAAGTAGGAGACTGATGAGTGGTCAAGTCAGAAAAACAAGATACCATTTCTCTCACTTCCTCATTAATGCTCATTCTGCTATAAAATGGATCATTGTTTAAAGAATTGTTCACACTTGATTTGAAACAGGGGTGTTGATGTGTAAGAAAATCTGGTACTTCCCAGCGAATCCATTGCATAAGCACCAGGTAAATTTTCTGGGGCTCTGTCACCCTAAAGAAATGATTGTTAGAGTAGTTCCTAGATTAGGCATTGGAATTCTCTGTGACATATTCAATCTTATTAATGTATATTATGTACTCATTATGCCTGAAAAAAAAACCCTAGATTTTCTTTTAATTCAGGAAACAATGACTTTTTATTACATTTTTCATATGAGAAGGTGTGCAATTAAACACTGGAGAACAAGAGAGCAAAAGATACATGGAGACAGCTAGAAATAGACATAGGGAGGGTAGGACCATTTAAAATGTGGGAAACACTCTCTCCGTCCAGACAGTACTTGTATTTGAACATTATAATTGGGAGAAACACATAGTCTCCAGATAATAAGAATATCTTCATTTGATCACACTCTGTGGGATGAATTACTTAAAAAAAAAAAAACCTTTAAACTCTATACTTTTTGACACTCTTTTTGTCTGTTCACCGAATTCATTGAGATCACTAGTCACAAGACTGTCTTCTCTCTCTGTCTCTCCCTTTTTCAACCATGAATGTGTTGGGAACAGTATACGAATTTTCTGGAACATTGGAAATTTTGTGGGAGATCATTTCTGACACATGTAACTCACTATAAAGATCGAGACCTAGCTTGGCATCTCCTCCTAGATTCAGTGAAAAATTACTCCTTGAGGGCAAGAATTCCTCAGCAATAACAAGGATGTAAATCACAAATTGAGAAAAGAAAACTCATTCCTATTTTCTGTATCATTGAACATTTTCCTCAGTTTAAAAGAAAAAAGTACAAAAAAGATGAAAACATGTTACCAACTTGTACTAGAAAAGATACCTTTTACCTTACACTGAAAAGCTTCCCAACCTTGCTGCTTAGAAAGTGAAGACTATTGTGTTGCACAACAATGCCAACTCGGAGGACACGGAGACTTCATAAAAAGGGTTAGCAATATCGCTTTTAAAAATGTCACTGCTCTTTCAGAGTTGAGAACATTTCTCTCAGGATGATAATAAAAGGCTCCAAGACTGCCTGTATGTTCACAACGACTCCGCTGCCTTGCTTCCACCCTCTTGCCAAATGCAAGACAAAACGCTCCAAACAGGACTGCACTTACACAATGCAAGAATCACAGCCCGAAGGGCCTGACCTCTGATTACTGTGAATTTAGCTTCAGAGGTGATTAAAGCTCAGTTGAAATTTCAGCAATAAAGCTTATTCACAAAGTACAGATCCCCACTGGTAAGTCTGTAAGTTGCTGGCGGATCTGCTCCCTCTTAGAAGCCCTAATCACTAACAATAGACTCCTGTCAAGGGGTGACTGTTCTAAGTTTCAGAATAAAAATTCAGAGCAGCTCCAAATGTGGGTTGACTCATCTGGCAAGTCTTAGAAAAGTCTAATAGGAAGTTTCTATGTACTATATTTTGTTATTGCTCTTTATTCATCCTAGATTACAGTTATATAGTGATTTAAATTAAATGGCTCCGTTTGGGGCTCTTTTCTCATGAGAAAAGGCAGTAACTTAGGTACTAGCTATAATTTATATTTCCAGAATAAGTGAAATGAGCATGATGTTACTGCAAGTGTTTGCAAAGGCCTTTCCGTCCTTCTGTCCCTCCTGTACTGTCTCCTGTTTCATGCCTTGTCTACAATTCCTGTCCATGGAAGTCACTCTTTGAGGCTTTGGTGTCGTTCTAAAAAATGTAGCACTTTCAATTATCTCTTTCTGTGTTACAATGAATCCCAAAATTTAGGTCTTAATTGATTATTTCTCTTTATTCGTTAATTGCCCGGAGTCAGGTAAGAGGTGCTTCTGCTCCATGCGGTGTGCCCGAGGTCCCTCTTGCTTTCCGCTGCAAACTTAGCTGGGGTCAGAATATCTTTAATAGCCCATCACTCACCAGTGTATCCTCCGTGTGGTTTATCTTCTTGTATAGATGCACCAGTGAGGTGAGTGATGTACGTTTAAAGCTGAATTTTCTAGTGGCCGAAACAACTGGTACATCCCTGCGTTGCTCGTGGATTTGCTGTCTTTTAGGAGCAGGTGATACGTGACAGAACTGTGATTTGAACCCAATTCTTCCCACTTTAAAGATAGTTTTGGTTGTGCTATTCTACATTAACTCATATATTTCCCAGCCCAAATGAACAAAATATCTGCCTCCTGTACTGAACTGATCCTCTAAAACACATTGCCATTTGTATGCTGCTTTTTGAGTTCTTAATAAGGTACTGTTCAGATTGCTGAAATTGTGAACTCCACTTGTATTTGTTGTAACAATATTTTCCTGACACTGCAGTTTATGTGGCTATTAACTAAAGTGTTTGGAAGACCATAATATTAGATCTCTCCATGTAGTATCTCACCATTAATTCACGGTTCAATAAATATCTATGAAGTTCCTGTTATATAAGTTCCAGGTACTGTGTTGGACATAGAAGTGAACAAACCAAACACAAACAAAAATCTACTCTTTGTCTACCTTTATCTCCTATTAGAGAAGTCAGAGAACAATAAGATAAGAACTCGGGAGAAAAACAAACTGGGAAGAATTATGGAAAGAGACTGCAGCTTTAGTTGGGGAGGGTCATTCCTACTGGGAAAGTGACGTACAAAGTAACACTTACAGGAAATGAGGAAGTTAGTGATTCTTCCATTGAGTAAAGAGCCCTACTGCAGAGGAGAAACCAATGCCAAGCTTCCAGGGTAGGAGAATCCCTAATGAGTTTGGGGAATAGCAAAGTGTCCAATGTAGCTGAGGCAAAGTGAACAACAGATTCATGGGAAATGAAATCAGAGAGGAAGTGGGAACTAGGTCATTAAACAACCTAAAGCCATTGGAGAGACATAGGCCTTTGCCTCAGTTGACATTGGAGATCATCGTTTGATCTATACAAGGGCTATCTAACCTACTCTTCAGTTTCCAGGAAAGTCTTGTCAGCAAAGAAACGGGGGATATGTGTTTAAAAATGCTGATTCTTGATATAGTGGAAAGATCAAAAGGCCAGTTCAGTCCAGTTGTGACTTGTGAATCCAGCTCTCCCACCCTCCACCCCACTGAAAAGAAAAAACAAAACCTCTTTCCACCAATTTTGTACATGTCACTTCTCTACCAGGAGATTCTTCTTTGCATCATCTAGATTAATTAATACATTGGACTTATATACACCTGGACAGAAAGAGTAACCACTTCAAGTGCCTTTTCCTTCAACAATTTCGACTTCAGTTGCTTAAGGATTATCAAGCCACCACTGTCCACAAAAATATCTTTTATTTTTAAATAGTTTTTCTTTAAATTAAAAAAAAAAAACCTATTTGATGGGTGATATTACCTGGAAGTTCACATAGAAACAGTAAGAGGCAAACAGGAGAGCAGGGCACTGACAGGAGACAGGGCGTGGTGAATCTAGAGCCAAAGGACTGCAGTGCACGCTCCACAGCCTGGGACAACTGTAAGTAGCTGCTTTCTTGTCCTGCCTGTCCTTCAGGTGTCCCTAAAGCTCACTCTGAAGATGTTAAGAATAAGCAAAATCTTCAAGTTAGAAGTTGACCCTGACGTTGACATGAAGGCAAGCACTGATTTCATAAGAACATTGCAGAGCTGGTAATTGGAGAGGACAGCTTCCCAGATTGTAAGAGTTAACTGAAGATATTGACCCAATTTAAAAAATAAAATCAGTAAAGGAATGTGTGTAATATTGCTCTTGTGTTTTACAGTAAGATTTGCTGCTCTTGGACTGTGTAAAACAAAATTTATTCATGTTTTCTGCATATTAAAAAATCTTATTGTACCAATTGGTGAACTATTAAATGCCTATAAAACTAAAAAAAAAAAAAAAATGCTGATTCTTACCCAAATCTGGAGAGTGAGAAGCTTTGAAAATAGTTCAATAATCTGCATTTCAAATTGCTCCCAGCTGCCTCCTATGTCCACTAAACTTTGGGAAGTACTCCCTGACCCATTAGCACAGTTCAGCTTCCAAAGAGCAGACACCCCAATTTTACCATCTGGGTAATGCTGAATGAGGCCGACTTCCAGCAAGATAATGAAGCTGGGCAAGATCGCCTGCTTTTGCAGACTGATGCTGATCTAGCACCTTCAGAAATCCCCACAGGAACCCAGGGAGAAGTATCTCCAAAATCACTTAGGTGCAATGCGGAACACAAGCAGCAGCATAAAATTAGCCTTCTTAATCAAATGAGTAGTTTTGCAATTTGTACATGGAAAATCCCTCCTGGAATTTGAGTCAAAAACTCTTGAAATTAAAAACTATAGCTCTGGTTTTTGCTGATGGGGAAGAATTACTGATTACACAGAGAAGCCCAGGATATCCTAACTCCATTTACAGGTCTGAAATTATTATCAAGCAGGCACATCACAGCATGTAGCCGAGTAGCATCTTCCATCTGAGCCCTTTAGGCCCCAGAAACTCCTTTATCTGGGATAATTTTAAAATGGGTAATTCTAGCTGTGAATTAGAATGCGGTAGCAGAATACATACTTCTTTGGTTGTGTATTTCTAACAAGCAACAGATTGTGATCTATCAGATTTAATTTTGGTGTGATTTTAGAGGCATTGCTTTTTCTTCTTCAGTAAAAAAGGGCAACTAGAAAATATAGTCCGGAAGTAGATTGAAGAGAAACAAAACCATTATTGGATTTAAACAATAAAAAGTATACATTCAAGTTAAATACCATTTATTTAAATAAACACTCATGTGGAACACTTGGAAATTGGGTATTTTTTTCTTCTTAAATATATAATTTGTTTCAAAATATTTACTTTTAGAAAAGGGTACTAAAGCAATTATGCATGTTGAGAATGCTACTTTTTCTAGGAATTCTGAGAAATATAAAATCCTATTACAAATTATAAATTTGTGCAAGCTAGTTTAAGTAATGATTGATCAGTATTGGGGCACCAATTATTTTCTTTCACCAACTCTTCTTTCACAATCTATATCATACAAAACTTGTTTTCAGTGGCCTCCTTTCTTTTCTTTTTTACTAAACTAAGATGATTTTTTTGAAGGTGGAGGAAAAAGAGGGAGAGAGAAATGATAGATAGCTACCGGACAAGTAGGGAGCGTTGGAAAGCAAAATATTCCCAATGGGCTATTTTCCATGGAGAACTCTTGCTTATCTACTATAAGTGGCCTCCAGTCTACATACATCCTCACTGCATTTTTATGTGCATATTAAAAGATTATATACTTACAAACTGGTTTTCTCAGAGTTCTTTAAAAGCATTTTCATTTTCCCTCTTTTATTTTCAAGATTTTCCGTTTAATTATTTTATTTTAATAAATTCTTCTAGATAATAGCTCAGTTGGTTTCTTTACTATTGAGTACACATTCCCACATTTTCATAGTGCTTTTCTTTCACCTTGTTTGTAGTATGTGTGCCATTGTTCCTAGTTTGTCCTGTCTCTCTCCTCATTCCTCAGTCAACATTTTTAGAGGCCAAATATAAACAGTGATTTATTTTATTAGTATTTCCTTATAGTCTGTACAGTGTCTTTCTCTCCTGTTTTTAAGAGTTAAAAAATATTTATCTACAGGAAAAAAAGAAGAGAAACTACTCCAATGAATTTCTTTGATATCATTGATTTTTTTCTTAAATGTCGCTACTTTAAAAAAAAACCTTCACAATCCATTTCTATTTTTCTTCCATATTGTTTCTTCTACCCTAAGATTCACTCTGATTTCTTTCATCTCATTACTAATAATAATACAAACATCTGCAGATAAAAGAAAGCATTTCTCTTTATTTTTAAGAAACTAGATGATTAATGTATTTTGCCTTGGGATGATTTTTAAATATGTAATAATGAACATTTTATTTCTTTAAATGATGCAGTGAATTATTATATACTTTTAAAATTAACCTTGAAGCAAGATGATTCAAAAGTAGAGATTTCCATCTAAGAGTAACACAAAGAGACAAAATAAGCTCTAGCTCTTTAACGTGGAAAATAGTACCACGTCAAAGTCTTCCTGTACTTTATCTTGCACTCGAAAGTGGAACAGATAAGAGAAAGAGTGACCAAGAGAAGAACAATGTACCTGGTCAAAGAAAAGAGTGGACGCCATCGGTATCATAAAATGAGAAGCAATATTTCCCTTGGTTTTTGAAGGAAAGTTTCACATTCTTCAGGTTGTGACTATACTAGGTAGACTCTAAGGTCTGTTTTGGCTACAAAATTTTATACTAAAAATTTGCAGAACTTGAAATAATGTTACAGTGAAGAAATACAAGGAGATATAAAAAATCAGAAAAACATTTCTTTGAATTTGAATTATGTAAATTACAAAGGAAGCCATTATTAACATTATTTCAAGTTCTGCAAATTATTAGTTCTGACTGTATTTTTTAACATGATAAGTTTAAATATGAGAAATTATTTATAATAGGTGACACAGCTTATGATGAGAATTTATGTTGGCAGGATTTTGTTAGAATAATGGTTCTATTGAAAATTAGGTAGATTCAGGAATTATCCTGCATTAACTCAGTTTTAAAACAGTGATTGTATTTAAATTTTACACAGTTGATTCCCAGTTTTTCAACTTCAAGTTAAAAATGCTTGTTAGCCCACTCTAAGAAATTAATGTTCTTACAATGCATAGCCCGGTGAGAGTTCAACAAAAAATGCACTCATTTATGTAGGAAATATTTATTGACCTTTCATCTGCAAGGGAGGATGTGGAAAACTAAAAATTTTATGACGATAAATCTGTTAGACTGTACATTCAAGGTAATCAGAGTTCAGCAGAAATGAGCTAAGTGTTAGCAGTAGAAAGAAAAGTTTGACTTAAAAGAGGTACAGACTGATCAAAGACATAGTAGGGAATGCACTGTTCGTTTTTGTTGATAATCAAATAATTTAAAAATTTGCAAAGTAAATTTTATTTATTGTAATAGCAGTGGCATTTTCAAACGTTCCCGAAAGGCTGATCTAGAATTAGGCGAGGAGGTCATGAAAACTGTAATTACAGTAAAGATTTCAGGAAGCAGGAGACTCCTGGAAGGACCCGTCTTTGTATTTGTATATTTCTCAGAATCTTACTATGTCCCTGATATTTCTTTTTTTACATTGAACCATTTTCCTGGGAGTCATGGAATTACTGTTTTTTGATAGGAAACAGTGCGTTACAGTGACCTGCATTTACTGCCAGAAAGAAGCTAGTAGGGCAAGTAAAATTTTCCTAATCATTTGGCCTAAAATCTTTTCCTGAAAGAAATGGACTATGAGTTACACAAAGAAATAAGAGAATAAATAAGTCTGTTATTTTGACTTTTTCAGAACACTGTTCACGCTGGCTTCAGAAATAACATTTTACAAGACCAATTATTTGGGGGGGTGATGTAAAATTTCAAATACGAATACAGTGAAATAATCGACATTTTATTGGTAAAAACATAATTTATGTGTTTCTCTAAATTATAGCTTTTGTTTTTAAGAAAGCTGATTATGAGGAATCAGATTCTAAAGTAAAATTCAGAAGGATTACAATTTTAATCATGTTATGCTCCATGGAAAAAAAAGAAAGAGGCAACTCTCCTATTCCAGAACATTAGATTACATCAGTAACACCTCTTTCTGCTTTTATTGGAGCTGGGGGAAAAAAAAAACACACAAAAAAAAAAAAAACAAAAAAAACTTGAACTTCTGCTCATTTCAGTGTTTGCAGGAGATTCTGAGAACATGGGTGATAGTTAAGGGATTTCACTATATATTTGGGTTGGATTTTCAATTTTTGTCACTAGTGTGTATTTTAGCCTGAATTTCCTAAAAAGCAGCTCTCGAGGCAAAAGCTTACATGTTATTTTTTTACAGGGCGTGAAATGTCAGGAAAGCCCAAGTCAGGGAGATCTGTGCTCCTCTGCCAGTCAGTCTTTCTGCCGTCTGAGTAGCTACTTCCCCGGATAGGCCCTCCCGGGGGAGGAAGGCAGAGGTGTCTCTTCACACGGTCTTGCGTCCCATCAGCCAGGACTCAGCCTGTGGGGGGCTCTGTGGGTTACACATGTATCATGGCTGGGCAAGTCTTGTAACCTCAGTGTAATCAAACAATTCCTGAAAGATGAGGTAGAAATAAAGGGTAACAGAGAGAGAATGAAACAAGGAGCTTTCTAGTTGTCTCTACGCGAAACCTGTTAGAGTCCTCAGAGAGGCAGCTACTGTAAGTGGTACCGAGCTTCAAAAACTGCCCAAGTCCAGGGGAAAAATGATGCAAAAGGATCTGGAGTAGAATTTAAGTGTGTGAGATTTAATGGGTTACTATGAGGCCCGCGCTGGACAAGCGTGTCCCCTAAGTGGTGGCTTGGGCTCTAACGGTGGCATGAAAGACTAGGGTACTATGTAGATCGGTCTCAGTGTTAGAAGATTAAAATTAAAATCCAAGTTATACAAGCCCAATCATCCTTGAACATGTCTCTCAGATGGCATTTGTAACTCAGAATTATAAGCAAGAAAAATCTACATCACTTTCTTTGGGAATGTAACTTTAAATTTATCCTGTGGGTTAGGCCAGTAGGAATCAAGTGTTTTCCTTCAGGACTGTCGTCTCCCTGTGCAGAATTTAAGAGCAGTTGTTGACTCATGTGAAAGGCCCAGCTCCATCAGCTGTGATTCAAGCTTGGCTCTAATCTGAAGAGTTTGATGGCACATATTGCTACCTCTCCGAGATAAGTGGTTGTGAGAGTTGTACTACTCCTCAATGAGAGTATTCATGGAGATAATAATAGTGATTGCTCCCTTCTTCCCATCACTACAATGAGTATATATGATACCTAGGCGACTGCAGCGTACAAGATAGATCAGTAGAGCAATTCACTCTATAAAACACAAATGTATTTATGGCACTGAGGGCCACGTGACATTTGCAAAGTTTTCCTTAAATAATTAATTTCTGAATATTTACTCTAAGAATCTTGTATAGATCAAATTTAAGTTTACTATGACAAAATAACTGAATACTTAGCACAAAGATTAAATAAGATAATGGATGCTTCATAAGAGCTTCAAAATGCAGCAAAGTATGTATAAATAATCAGCTTTTGTGAGGTTATGTGACTATTCTATGAAATCTTTGGAATATTTTTTGTAGAAAAAAATATATGGAGCTCTCTGGACGCTCACTGAATGGCTATTTGGATTTTCTTCACCAGACTGAACAGCTTGATTATTTTGTAGACTCCTAATATTTGTAATTACTGGTTGATTTAAAATGTATTTATTGAGTACTTATAGTGTGTATAGGATTGTGCTTTGTACTAAGTATACAAAATCATACGTAATATCTTTCCAGGGTTTGATTAGATTACTGCATAGTGAAAAGACAAGCGTAAGATGAAAAAATCTTTGGATTGTTTCTTTTACAAAATGATTCATGCACTTATATCTTATTTATTTCTCAGTAATAGCCTGTGAGGTAGCTATTTGGGGATCAACCACTTAACAGATGGAAAAAATACTAGACTTGAAGAGTTTTACCTCACATCCCTCGGTTACCATGAGTGGCTTCATAAACACATGCTTTTTGTGAACCCATATTCAGTAAATCTGTACACTGGAGTACACCTAGAAAAGTACATATCTGTGTGCATGTGTGTGTGCGTGTGGGTGTGTTTGACTAAAACAAACAAGTTATCACTTGTTTAAACCCTGAATCTTCAAGAAATTGAAATTTTATGCTCTGAACGGGCTGAAGTTTCTGGTTATATGTTAAAAAGTGGTTCATGACAAATTCATCAGTATTGAATTGGTAAAATTAGGCATGTGTATATTCTGAAAATTCTTAGAAGACACAAAAATCTTGAAACTGTCAATGACTAAGGACATAGTAGAAATTAATTTCAGAGCACTTCACCTGTGTATATATTTCATGTTTGTCATTTTTACTTTCAAGTAGTTTTAAAAAAAGAGAAAAGGTAAAGTGGGAGTTAAGCAAGTAGACACTAATAAGTTGAGGGAACAAAGCTTAATATGAATTATACTGTGATTTTGATTTTTAAGGAAGCATTTCAACTTGCATTTGAAAATTTGGGAGAAAATCTGTTTAAGTTGTATAAGCAAACATATGGTTGACTGGAGCTGTTTCCTTTTGCTTTTCATATTTTGGTTTTGATGGTGAGGAAACCAATTTCAGTTGGTAAAACAAAACAAGACCAACAGGAAAGGCCTCTGAACAGGGCAGCCACCTACTGCTCGGAGACCTGTCGGACACTGTTGTGAATCATCGTCCATTGTAATCAGGGCACAGGAATGATTTATTACTTGTGGCACCCAAATAACAAGCCCGCCGAGTTACCTGCAGAAGAAACTTAGCAGAGCAGCTAGGAGGAAATCACTGTAGTAAATTCATCAGAGAAGTGCAGTTTTCAGTCAGTAAGGGACAGAAGATTATGAAGTACTACTGAATGTTTGTGTTTCGCACACCCCAAAGTGTAAGCCAGTGGTGTGTCAGAGCATCTTCCATTGAAACTGATGACTGTATGAAGCAGAGCCATTTTTGTTCCATTGTGCTAATGAAGTTTGTTAGAGACAGAAATAAAAAGGCCTAGGAGAGCTCCATTGAGGTTAATACGTATTATGCATAAAGAACGGTTCATAGAATTTTGAAAGCGTTTTATTTGGGAAATTGTCTAAAACCTCGCCAGGCAATATTGACAGCCCAGCCTGCGTACTGGCCAGCCAGCCAGCAAGGAAGCAAAGCCGTCCTGGCGGGAAGGAATGACAAGCCAAATGAGAGTTGGCCACAGTCTTTGTTTGCCTAATAGGAGAAGTTATTACCTTTGCTTGTTATCCCAAGAAGGCTAATGGCGCTCTCATGGGTGTCTCTTTCCAAACACTAAATAACATCAATTACAATGATCCCAATTAAAACAGGGAATAGGAGATGCAAAGTTAAAAATTACCCTAATCACCCCCTGACTGACATTCAGTGTTACCATCACTTGTCACAGGCACTCTTTAAAATTCTGGTTTCCTGCATTAACTCAGGTCACCTTATAAAATCTTTAAACTGCCAAAAAAAAAAAAAAGACATAAATTCATCTACTCTACTATCTTAAAGTTTGAGGTCTTCAAGCATCAGTAGAATTGGGTATCCAATTTTCTTAATATTACATTCAAAATATTATCTAAGAAATATGATACATGAAGGGAGAAAAATCCATGGATTTCGAAGAAATTGAATTTCTTTTCAGTTTTTAACATTTTAAATCTAACTATGACATTCTACTGTTTGATGCCTCTGAGCTTTTATTCGTAAACTCATAAGAATCAATAGATCCTGATTCAGATTCTTAACATAAGTATTCTCAGTTTACAAATAGGCTTCAAGGAAGATATTCCACATATGTAGTTAATACATAATTTTTCATAAAAGTATATCAGTGCTAAAAGAAAAGGCTGGATTTATTCTATTAACCCACAGTGCTAACCCCAGACAGGAAAACGAATAGGATGTATTTGCCACTTGAAGAGGATGGATAATTCACACCATACAAGTATAAGTACGTGTCCCGAGAGTTATTTGCAATCTGTTGCTGAAGGCTTTTGGAGACCTTCGATCACTAATGAAAATTAGAATTTATGTTGTTGTTTGTTCACTGGACTTTCTCCACTTGTGAGACTGTGTAGAGTTTCTGTGTTTTTCCTTCTTGTACAACTACTGTTGAATTTTAGTTGTTTGGTTCTTTTTTCCTACCCATTTCTCTGAAGCGGTGCTGGTACCTTTTGTGAGATTAGAGGTACAGGTACATTAACACAGATAAGCAACTCTACTAAGTAGCAAGTGCACAGATGGCTTAGTTGCCATATACACATTTTTAATGTTAGTGGGCCTGATCCGACTTAAAGTGAGCCTATTATTCTGGAATCCATGTCTACTTCTCTGCTCTATCCTTGTGAATAAGATAATAGAGTTGATTTATAACATGTGCACATGGAGTTATGATCCAAAGCATTACAATGCTCCCGAGCAAATTTAGGACAATTTTAGAGCATTCCTCTTGGATATAGTCAAACACACATTGTACACGTTATTAATGCTCTTGTGCTGTTCCATTTCTCCTTCCCCCCTCCCTTTCCCGCTCTCCCTTCTTCCCTCATTCTCTCTCCCCCACTCAAATAATTCTGAAGTATGATAAAAGGATAGCAGGAAAATATAAAGCAGAGTTATGAATAGTGAAATTGACTAAACAAAAAAACGTGAAGTGAATAGCTCTCTGGAGTTCCGTTACATAGTGGCCCTAAGTGATATCTACCATTTTGATATTTTCATTGTACATTTAAAAGGACCTGAGGACTTCAGAGACCTGAAACTTTAAAGACATGAATTTAATTATAATCTTATTAAATAAGAGCAATCTGAAATTTTTAATTTAATGAAACTTAATTTACCTTTTTCTCGAAATGTTGCCATTGCATTGCTCACACCATTACCTAACATCTTGAATGAAAAAGCACATATTACAATTAATAAATAAGTTATTGGGAAGCTAGGTTACAAATTTTTCCTTCCCAGTGTGATATTAGCAAAAAGATATAAAAAAAGAAGCAACTCGGTTTTCAGTATCTTTTTTCTAACAAAATGAAAACACTTCAAGAGACATATTTAATCATTTATTTTTCTTTGAGTTTAAATCACCTATTTTACTACAGTGCAATTTTATGTTATTTCAATTGTTTGGCTTTCAGGAACTTTTATTAGAAATACAGAATTATTTAACATGACTAGTGAGAACATCATTTTAGGTAAAACCCATTGAAGTAGTCTGTCAGTGTGGTTTCTTTAAAAGGTAACTAAGGTTGCATGCTGTGAAAAGGATAGCATATGAAGATTTTCAAAGGAACTAGCTAGTAGTATTTACCCAGCATGATTTAATTTTACCAATAACATATAAATATAATATGCAAATAGAAGTTGAGTTTGGTGGCTGAGCAACTTCCGTGTGTGTGTGTGTGAGCGAAAGAGAGAATCAATATTTAGTTGATTCATTAAAAATCATGCAGGACAATAGTTTAAGAAGTGTGCGTAATTATGTTCTCTTTGGTAAGAAAATGGGAAGAAATAGGGCTTATTTAGATATTGCTGTTATAAATGTATTACTTGATATACAAGCTAAAAATTGTCATTCTTAAGAAGAAATATATTTTTTCATCCTTGTATCAGGTTAAATTGTTTGTGAACATTGAATATATGGGAATAAAGCTGATTCATGGGAGGAGTGTTCTTTAAAAATAAGTATACATAAAAATCTTTTCCTAAGATTCATTATACAGTCATTATATTTCAATGAAATATAATGATGATATGATGAAACAAGTCAAGTTGACATAGAATATAAATTACTTCTTACAAGTTGATATTTCCAATATCTAATACTTTTTCAATCCCCATTATTGTCTGGCACTTAAGATAAGCATAAAAGGATACTATTAAGAATGTTCTAGGTAAATCTATTGTCTGGCACTTAAGATAGACAAAGGGATACTATTAAGAATGTTCTAGGTAAATCTTGTTTTGAAAGGGAATACTTTTTATAGCTTTGAATAATATACTTTAATTTAGAACATGTTCTTTCACTTAGCTAAGAGGAATAGGCAATTTTACTGACCTGGAAGGCTTGTAAGAGTTTACCTGTACTGTACTTTAATCTTCTTGCCTAAGTCAGTTGACTGTAGCTTGGTCTATATGCTAGGATTCTGTAGTTCCCCCTAACTGCCTGCTGCAGTGTGGATCTGGTGTGAGTATGTCCCCCAGATGTTTGTATGTTGGCGGCTTGGTACCCAGCGTAGCAGTGTAGACATGTTGGGGACCTTAAGAAGCTGAGGCTAATGGGAAGTCCCCGGGGTTCCGCACTTGGAAGAGATTAAGGTAGTCCTCATGGAGCTGTGGTTAGTTCTCATGAAGGGCAATATAAAATACCTGACTGGTCCTTCCTTACTCTCTCACTTCATGTTTTGTTATATGATCTCTCCCTCACACATAGTCCCTGCTATGATTCCATCCATCATTAGACCGTCACTAAAGGCTATACAAATGGAGGCACCCGATCATGTGCTTTAGACCTTCAAAACTGTGATCTAAATAAACCTGTTTTATGTGTACATTATCCAGTCTCAGGTATTGTTTTAGCACAGCAATGGAAAACTGCCTAATACATGGTTCCTATCCTTTCCTCCCCACTTGCTTACATGGCAGGGAATAATTCTCTATTTGCTGGGCTGTTGATCATATTCTCATGACTACCATCAGGAAAACATCTTTAGGTTCTGCATCAACCTTCATGTAATATTTTTTATATTCTTCTTCTCTAGTGCTTTACTCTGCTTTGTAATTCCATAGCCATATCTAAGGGAATAGTTTACATCTGTCGTTGCCTCTTTTTCATCTCCAGTTTCCTGTGTGAACCGTTATAGTCTGTCTTTTGTTCATAATACTGAGGCAAAACTTTCATCAGCAATCCTGCTAATGATATCTTAAACACCAATCAAAGTGGCATTTCCTCAGTACTCTTCCTACACCCTTACCCACCTTTGACATTGTCAGTTATTGCAATTTGAACAGATAGTATTTCCTGGATTCTTACTGAAATTCACTTTGCCGAACCTTTTCCAACCATCCCCAACTTTTGTCATCTCAGTTTCCTTGCCCAAGGCAATTCTTTTCCCTCTCATTTACCTATGTTTCCTCACGTTAGTCTCCATAGAAAAATCTCATTGATAGCCACAACTATCACTGACCCGTGTATTTTGGTGTATCTCACTTTCATTGATTCAAAAAAATGTTGACTGCCTACAGTGACATGCAAAAGTTGTTCTGAGGGCAGAGAGGACACCTCTAGAATGAGTGATGCACTGGTCTTATGATGCTTTTATTGTCGTCAGTGAAACAGAGTATAAACAAAATGCTTAAATATTGTCAGGTGAATTTAAGTGCTCTGAAGAAAAGAAATCAGAGTAAAATTTAGAGTCTTACAGAGAGGAGTGTGGTTATTTCAGTTCTAGTTCTTGGAGAAATCGTCTCTGAATAGCTGATATTCAAGCAAAATCTCAAGTAGCGTAAAAGTTCTACCTATTTCATCATCCAATCAGTAGTATTAGCTGAACATTTGAAGTTATCCTTGAGTGTTTCTCTCATGTCCCTATTTTATCTGACATTAGGTACTGTCGCTATTAGCTCTTAAACTTCTTTCCAATCCATCTGCTTCTCTTCACCTCCACTACCATAGTTGTATCCCCCTTGTCTGGGCTGTATTGTTTCTCATGGGGACTGTAAAATAGCCTCTTAATTTCATTTTCATGTTTATCCTCTATCACTAATCAGTTTTACATAGTGTACCCACTGAAATTTTCTTAACACATCATCCTACAATGTTACTTCCCAGGTCCTCCAATAAAATCATGCCTATGGCTGTTACTCCAGGGAGATAAAAGTCAGAGTACTGAGTGTGGCTCCAAAGTCTTTCCTGTTCAGCCCCGTATACTCCTCCAGCTTTATCTCCTTTCAAGTTTTCCAAATTGGTTTTCTGGCCAGCCCCATGGACTTTCTTATATGGTTACTGAATTTCATAATCCCCCTAACATAGCTTTGGACATGCAGTTCCAGTAGACTGGATCCCAAATTGCCTCATTGAAAATTCCAAATCTGTTACTTACCATATGTCTTTGGGAAAGTCATTTAACCTCAGTGATCTGCAGCTTTGTTATCTGTGAAATGCAAATAATAATAGTATGTTCTTCATGGGGTTGTGTACTTAGGACAGTGTTCATCACTCAGCTAGGTGCTACATACGTGTTTTCATTATATATTTTTGCTATTACATCTCAGTGTGTAGATTATAGTAAACCCTCAGTAAACATTTATTGAATGTTAATCAGTTCCACTGTCAGCTTCTATTGAATTATTCTGTTTTCTTCTAAGCACACTTACTTCCAGGGCTTGAATTTAGAGGCAATCAAGTTATCCTTTCATAGCCAAAGAATATTGTAGCAAATATCTACAAAATTCCAGCAGGTAATTTCTCATCCCCATTAAATTAGCTTTCTTTTCTTAAACCCAACTTTATGTTTTATAACTTGTCTTCAATAATGAAATGAGCTATAATACATGCTACATATTAATAAGGAATGCAGATACTTCTTCACAGATGGTGTGTGTGCTTTCTATTTCATACTCAGATTTAATCTAAATTGCATATGAACTATGTCTGTGCAGTTTTAAAAGTGAATATAAGCGGCTGTCCTCAGCAGAAAAGAACAATTAACACATTTGTGAGTTAGAGCTCTATTTATAATTATGATGAATAACCATTTACTAATGTAATAAAACCCTATGACTTAACTGCAAATGTTAATGGGTAAAACTGGAATCTGAACTTTGGTTTGGTTGTCAAGTATAAAATATTAGATTTTACAAAACAGTTCAGCTCTTGAGGAAACATCTTATTTTTATGTCAGGTTCAGTGTCTTTCTAGTAATTCTGCAGCATCCAAAGAATTAGACAGTGCTATAATAATATGAAAATGCAACTTCGTTGTAAGATAAATTCTGTCTAGCTGTAGAAAATGACTGAGAGAAATTCGAAAATATTTTCACTAATGCCTTAATCATTAAAAACTCTAAACATTTTATCAAAATCTATGTGGAAAGTACATTATTAAGTACTGATGAGTATTATTCTGTAGACACAAAGTTTAATTTGTAAAGGTAGATAAAGCTGATACTAGATGTATAACCAAAACAGTGATTAGTAAACGTATTGGTTGATCTTATTTGGGAACTCCAAAATACATTGAATGTGTACACTTAAATATTATAGTTTGCCCAAAAGTATTGTAAATATTTTAAAATTGGAAAAGCACCTTTCCTCTAAAATCTCATCTTTTTTTTTTTTTTTTTTTTTTTTTTTTTTTTTTTTTTTTTTTGTGGTGCCGGGGATCGAACTCAGGCCCTTGTGCTTGCAAGGCAAGCACTCTAATCACTGAGCTAAATCCCCAGCCCCAAAATCTCATCATTTTTACAATTGGACTGGAACTGTCTTTAGGTGAATCAACTCAGACATCTATCAGACATTGACATAAATATGTCAGATATTTTATTATTAAGGAAATTCCTTACTACAGAAAATACCTTATCTATTCTTGGGTCTCTTCTTAAAAGTAAATTAGCCAGGTGTAATGGTGAATGCCTGTAATCCCAGCACTTGGGAGGCTGAGGCAGGAGACTCACTATGAGTTCAAGGTCAGACTGGGCTATAAAATGAGACTGTGTCTCAAAAAAAGAGGAAATTATTGCATTTTATACATTTATAGCTCTACTAAAATAATATAAACTACAGTAGTCTTTCAAAATGGAAGACAAGTCCATTTTTGTTAAGAAACATTGCTAATTTCTCAACATTTATCTTCCAGCCCCAAATGAACGTTAGGATTGTTTTCTCTAATTCTGTGAGGTATGCTATAGGTATTTGATTCAAGATTGCATTAAATCTGTGTAACGATTTTATACCCCATGAATAAATGCCTTTCCACCTTCATGTAGCATTTCTCGTAATCTGCTCTGCATTATCTTCATGCCTGTGTGTTGGGGTCGGGTTGCTGAGGGGAAGTACATACATACACAAATGTTCCTTTCACTCTTAGGAAGTTAGTGTTCACGTACTTTGCCAGAGGTTAATTATTCTCCAGTAACGTTTGGACTAACCTCGCTTTTTTTTAGGCTGACAATTCAGAAAAGTTACTCTTAGTGACCTGCTCTTATTTATATGAAAAATAGTAATTATTATAATGAGTCTAATGGAATATTCTGTGATGTTCCTCCTTAATTACCAAACCCCAGCCATATTCTTCTTAAACATACATTCTAAATAACATGTTCGGATTTATAAAGGCTTTAATTTAAATATTCTTATAAGTATGTTAAAGTCAAAGTTGGGTTTTGTTTCTGAGTAATTCTTAAGTACATTGTGAAGTTCAAAAAGTCTGAATCTCTGGACACTCCCAACAGTCATTTACATTGGATCATAATATGTAGACAGACAAAATGGAACTAAGTGTGTTTGGAGAGAAGTGGAAAAAAAAAATTCTGTTAAGTCCTCATGGATGTAGACAAATTTTATTAAATTGTTGGCCTTGAATGAAGCCTTTATATGTTCTAGCTAACAGACAGGTAGTGTGTATTTCCAAGAATTGTCTCTTTGTGATGCAATTCAGAGAAAGGACCATTATGTTTTAACAGACTTTATATTTTTGTCAGAATATGTGGTTTTCTACCAGAATATTGATGTAGAAAAATTACTCTATTTTATTTTCATATCTTTGCATAAGAGTATGTATACAGTGCCATTATCCACAAAAGCCTTCCATACTATATTTTTTCTTGTAATTAAAACAGTAGGAATTAATGACAGGATGGGAATGTTTGCTGTTTTATAATAATGAATTGAACTATTTGAATGGGTAAAAAATGTTTATACAGTAATTACTTCAGACTGAGTTAAGTCTTGTCATAAAAGATAAAAGTATTAAATTTGCAATAGATGTTTTAAAAATGAAGTGAAATACTGTAAAGTCATATAAAGGTAGTACAATTTTGCCAAATGTAGTCGTAATTGTGAAGAAGTCATGATTCAGATAAACTCACTTGGAAAGCAAAATAAACCTGCTGATATTTGTAACCCAAGGTCACTGGTTTCATTAAATCCATTTATTCAGTTCCATGACTTGTGTTGTTCCACTGAACTACTCTTTAGAGTGATTTGTAGAAAGTCTATAGTTTTTTGAAATGCAAGACCTTTTAGCTAAATACTGACTTTCCATTTTTGAAAATAAGATAAAGAAAGTTTTAAAAAGTGATTTGGAGAAACTTATCTTTAAAATGTTTAGATGGAAATACAGTATTCTGTAACCCATCTGTTTGTTAGTGATAGTAAGAAAGCCTTTGAAGAAGAAATTAACTTCCAAATTCATGCTAATATCCAAAACCATTCTGAGTTTCTTCTCCATGTTTCTGTAACTTTCTTGAATTTTCCTGAAGTTATTTTTGTTCATTTGTCTTTATTGATGTTCTTTTGTTCTTTATCATTTACCCTTTTCTAGATGAACTCAGATATCTAATTTCTCTGTTTATCTACTTCTGACAACAATAAAATACTCAGGCCAGATTATACAATTATAAATTCGTGGTTTATTTCTTACATTGAACTTCAGTATTCTCGGGCAGTCTTCAGCCTGCTCTCTGTGGGCTTGTGTCTTAGTTACTTCCTCATTGCTGGGGCAGAGCACCCAATACCTACCAGTTAAAGGAAGAAAGGTATATTTTGGCTCATAGTTTGTAGAGGTTTTAGTCCATAGTCAGAAGGTGACATGGTGGGGGGCGGGGCATGATAGAGGAGAAACAGTCCATGGCATCGCAGACAGGAGGCAAGAAGCAGCAGCAGCAAGCCTCCCTTTCTATTTTATCCTGTCCAGGCTACAAGCCTGGTGCCACCCATACCCCAGGTGGGCCTTCCCATTATTCACAACCGTAACTATGATAAACCAACCAGGTTACTAATCCAGTACCACACACCTTTACTTCTAGTATCACACAGGCTGGATACAGCCGCCTCTGGAAAGCCCCACCCGAGTGCATGAGGCTCTGAGGGGACATGTAGACACAAGCCAGAACGGCTTGCTTTCCCACTCTATCAAAGTGAATACCTACTTTTTTGGTGCCCATATGAAATTAATGTTCCTTATTTGGACCACTTCAAATCCTTCTGTCTTGCATCTGTTCTCATTATCTGCATTATGGCACTATCTCCTAAATGATGGAAAAAAAATAAGCATAGTAGAACCCAAAATTTCCCACCTTTGTTCTCTTCTAGCTATCAGATTTTCCTGTGTTGTCAATTGAGAGCAAGTGTCTCCCTTTACAAAGTTAGCTTCTTTCCTCACACTCTTAACTCCAACCCTGGTGGAGGGTTTGCTCATCGTTTTTTCTCATTCCATGTCATCAGTCTTTCCACACTCACTACCTCCTCTCATGCATCCTATAAACAAACCAAGTGGAGTAAGTGGTGGACCACCCCAAACTTCTTTCCTCCGCTTTTTACATTCCTATTTACTACTTTGCTTATAAAAGAGCATTTTTTTCATTGATCACTCTTCAAATCTTTTCTCATTCTTGAATGTACTATAATCTAGTGACAATTTCACCAGACCCCAGTATTACCATTTCCAAAGTCTCCTATGAATGCGTCCATTCCTTTTGCTAATTTCTGCTGATTTCCTTTTCTCTTACTCGTTCATTGAACAATGGTGTTTCCCTGAGTTCATGCTGGAAAAACTGGAAGGAATCTCAACTTCTGCTATGATTTCGTTATGCAGTATTCGTAAGTGCCCATCTCTGCCTGCTGCTCTTCACCTCAACTTAATTCTCCAAGACACACTTTAGCTGAACACTAAACCATTGCTCTCTGGACTAGCATTAGATCATCCTAGTTGATCTCCTTGATTCTTTCTGAGCACCTCTCACCTTCTCTATTCTCTATACAATTGCCAAATGTGATCATGTCAATTCGTGTTGTCAAGACTTTTAGTAAGAGCTTTGAATGTCACTGTGGGTGTTCAAAATTGAGTTAGGCACTTGATTGTGGCACCTTCGGCCCTTGTCAGCTTAGATTCCATCCTCACAAAACTTACTTTTTTTGTGAGTATAGAAAAGAAACTTATTTTATTGAAACTTACTTTTTTTCTAAGTATATCTTTTAGGACTCTGTGCTTTTTTTACATGTTTTTTTTTTTAAACCATGTCTAGAATGTTCTTTACCCCTTATAGCCACCAATTTGAGTATTTATTTTTCATTCACTATTAAACTCAAATACCACCTCTTCTGTGAGGCTTCTGCATGGAAAACATTCCATTCCTCTCCTTCCGAACTTTGCAGACACTTGTTTTATATCTTTGATTCGTGAATATGTATGTCTGCTTTAGCCCATTTTCTCTTGCCATCACCTTAGACTGAGTAACTTTTAAAGAAAAGAACTTTATATAGTTTGTGGTTGTGGAGACTGGGAACTCCAAAAAGAAGCCTTTTACATTGTCTGGCTTCTGGTGAGGGCCTCATGCAGCTTCAGAACATGGCGGAGAAATGCACGGGTAGGTGAGTGTGTTGGATGAGACAAAGGGGCGGCCTCACCTTGCTCTGTGCTAACTAATCCAGTTTCATGAGAGCAAGAACTCACTGACTCCTGGGAGAATTAGCTCAACCCTGCAAGAGCACAGAAAGTATAAATAAGGACTAGAATATATTATATTGGGAAAGGGAAGAAAGTGTTCAAATGGGAAGGGGAACAAGGGAGGAGGAGGGGAAAGGAATGGAGGGACGAGAGAAAAAAAAATAGAAGGAAAAAAATGGAAACAAAGCTTTTATAATAAAGAGAGAGGAGGATTTGAAGGGAGGGGAGGGGAATGGGGAAAGAAAGAGCAGGATTAATCTTCTTTAATGGCCTAATTACTGTTTAAACTACCTACCCAATGTCTCTCCACACTGTAACATTGAAAACCAGATTTTAATTTAAATTTTGATGGGGACAATTCACACCCAAAACACAGCAGTCTCACACAGCAAATTATGAACAACTTGAAGGAAACACTATGTCATCTTTATGTGTAAAATAATTAGCAGAGTGTATAGCACATACTAGCTATTCACTAGATGATGAGAAAAACAAGGGAAAATTCTTTATTTTCTCTCAAGTATAATGACATTGAATTGTAAATACAATGTACACTTATACAATAAGAGGATGTAATCAAGACAAAATAATACTTGATATTTCCTCCCATTCCTTTAAGTAGCTGATAATCTAATGGAATATGTGTATCTGTACACAAATACAAATAAAAATTTTCAGGCATGAAAGAGGCAAAAGTAAAAAGTCTTAAATGTGAATCATAGATCTATGTGTAAGTGAGATTTTATTATAGATAATTTCGTACTAACATAAAATATCTCATTTACTTTAGCCTTAGCCTCATACACAGTGACATATATATGGCTTTTGTATGTGCTTGAATTTTGCTTTTAAGATTATTGTGTAGTGGTCCAGCTTATTAAATTCAATGAACGTCTACTCAGGATAAATATACACCACTCTAAGCATCCTCAGTAATTTCCCTATTTATTTTAAGTATATTAATTCCATTGAAACATTTTTCTTACCATTTCCACATTTTCCCTTATTGTTTTGAATACTAAAGTGGCAAATCATTCAGATATTTTATGAAGAAATGAAGGTATATAATCACAAAGTTTTAAGACGGTAAAGTTGCTGAAAGTATACTGCCCTAGGAAAGGACAACGCCAGGAAATGTGCTCAACAGTTGATAGTGATCTTTGGGATTCTAAGGATAAAAGTCCACACTGAGATGTCTGAGGATACTGCAAGTAACTTGAAAGCTGTACTTTTGAAAAACAAGAGTCATCTATAATGAAAAGTCATGGACAAAGGAAGCGTTAAAGATAACTAATAATGATGTTTACTCTTGACCATGTTCTATCCTAAGAGTTTCACATGTAGTAGCTTTTTAATTGTTTTTTAAATTTCATTTTAATAGTACATTTTAGATGTACATGGTGATAACATTCATCATAGGGGATTTGTACCTGTACGTGATACATCTTGTTGCTTCTTTTTTTCCCGTTCCCCTCCCCTCCCTTCACACCCTCCTCCCTCCTTATTTACAGAAGCTTTGTTTCTATTTTTCCTTCCATTTCTTATTTCTCTTGTCCCGCCGTTCCTTTCCCCCTCCCCCTCCCTTGTTCCCTTTCCCATTTGGACACTTTCTTTCCTTTTCCAATATAATACATTTTAGTCTTTATTCACATTTTCAGTTTCTCACACCAGAAAAACAATACAGTATTTAAACATGTGTGTCCGATTTATTTCACTTTAGAGTACGGTCTCAGGATGCATCCATTTACCTAGAAATATTTCAAGTAACTTTTTTTTTTGTGGTGCCAGGGATCGAACTCAGGCCCTTGTGCTTACAAGGCAAGCACTCTAATCACTGAGCTAAATCCCCAGCCCTCAAGTAACTTTTTAATTTTCAGAATAAACTTTGAGATGAATGCTGTTATTATCATCACCATTTTTATGGACAGGAACACAGCAAACTAGGCAACTGACACGTCTTCAGCCACACAGTTAGCTGCATGTAGTCAGTGGCTGAAGTAACATTAAAATCTGGGACATCTTATCCTAGACCAACACTTTATTACTACATTCTACTCCCTTCTCATTGTCAAAGATAAATAGAAATGGGATGAGAACAGCCATTTAGAAGATAGTTTTTATATTGTGGGCTTTGAACCTTCTTCCATATGAGGTATTAACTGTATAAATCAGCAAACTGCAGAGAAAACAAAGAGAGTAGCTTTCAAATTCCATTTGGGCAGAGCGCATAAACAACATTCTCATTTCCCTGTCTTTATAGGAAAAAGGGTAACATCTAGCCTCAAACCCCAAGTGTTTTTCGACTTGAGAATATTAAGTACAGAATCTGTAACTGATATACGCATAAGCCTGAAAGTTAGCAGATGTTTAATACTGAAAAAAGAACAAAGACACAATGTAATAAAAACCACCATGAGCAACAGAACATTACTATTAACAATATTAAGAAAGTATTATCATTTCTCCACTTTTTTAACTTGTTATGAGAGTACATGTTGGTGAGTATATTTATTATTGCTGAAAGTCCCTTCTCTTTTAACCTGGTGACTCAAAGGCAATAGAAGGAATAGGAATGAATAGCTGGAGTAGGAAGAGGAAGAAATCAATCAATCGACTCTTATTTATTGACTGTCTAAAATGTGATGGACTTGGTAGTGGAAGAGGGTCAAACTGAGTTATGTCATCTCAGTAGAACACCATTCACAGCCCCTGGCAGTTCACTCAATTCCAGAAGATTTGAAGCAAAATCATGAGGGGTAGTCAATTAAAATTGTCATTTTTCAAGATGTGAGCAAGTCAACAAACAGCTTTTAGCTTCCATCACTCAGTTTGGGGTTTAATTGTCTTAAGAACTGTTTGACAGACTAATCAGGTCGGTCAGTGAGTACTCACAATGGGTTCAGGTGGATTCGAGCTTTTTCTTTTCTACTCCTGACCTGAAGTTGCTAGTGTTTGTACACTATGTAACTATAAAACACTTTCTGAACATTTCTAAAGTTCGAGCATGGAAAATTCAGATTAATTTATGAATATATGAGCATGTACATTTTGATTTATAAAATAACTTTCATTTAACTGTGTACCAAAGGGTTGTTTTAAAATAATGCGGGAAAATTTCAGAGCCTAGTTCTAAATAGATAGATGGATGAAACCAAAAGTTGGACAGTAGGATGTTATATCAAAGAGTGAGCCTTTCCTATGAGACCCTCTATGAATAAGGAAAGGCTTTGTAGAAGAAACGACATTTAATTTGTTATCTAAGAAATGCTTAATTTTGGCCAGGTCTGTGTCTGGGGCACGGTGAGAAAAGTGTGGCAGTGGGGTGTCGCAGGGGTGGGGTGTCCCAGGTCAGGGAAACAGTAAACAAGGCTAAAGGGCCTAGAGGAGTTTCGGCTTCCTTTGGCCATTGAGTTCTAGGTGAAATCTGAAGAAGCGAAGCCAGAGTAGCAAAGCAGAACTAGGCTGCTTGAAGACTTTTCTGTCTGTGTGAGAGAGAGGTGGTTCAATGGATGGCGTCGCTGCCTACGTGCATGTGTGTATGTTGGAGACTGAAGAGGATGAGGAAATGACAGCATGTGTACGGGGTCATGAAGGGGAGAATTAAGCAAAGACAGACGTGTCAGTCCTCTACGCCTGCTTCTGGGACTGGATCTGAGCTTTTATGGGGTCAGGGATTAAGGTTCCTGAAGCTGTTTGAGGTCACTAGAGGCTCAAAAGTAGCTATGAATGTACCTGGGGGCAAAATATCACACTAAGTTCAGAGGCGGACAGATGTTTCCTGAGAGCTGTGTGGAAGGCAACGGGGATCTGAAGCCGTGAGGCGAATGAAGATACTATCAATCGCTGCTTTGAAACATCGTAAGCGTCAGCTTCCGCACCAGGAAAAGATAGCAGCCCAGTACTGCAGATGGGAAGGGGACCGAGAGACAAAGGGCGGCAGGGGAGGGCTGGAAGTGAGATCCAAAAAAGGGCTGGGGGCTGCGAAGTGCTTTCTACATGCACCGGATTCCTGCCAGGAAGGCAATCACGTACTACAAACACAGCGATACGCTGGCTGTCCAACAGCTCCAAGCTGGAACTCGCCACTGAGTAGTGAACAGCAAAATTTGGAAAAAAAATCTGCTCAGTGTTCATAACTCTGCTCAGTAGTTGAACCAAAGATCTGACTTGATAAAACCTGTAGGGGCCAAGAGTGAATCACTAGCAGCCATGTCTCCCTGTGGACACAAAGGGGATGCTTCAGCCTACGCGCTGCTCTCGGCAGACAACATATAGTGCTTGTGTTAGTGTGTTAAGACATTCGTCAGTGTGTGCTTCTTTGTGTGTGCTTTATTTGCATAAAATGTCACAATCATGGCTCTAAAGAAAGTTAGTGATACCAGCAGTAAAGCTCAGAGGAAAACTGAGAACCATGATACAGTTAAAGAAAGAAATCATTGCAAAATGTTGAAGACCTGGAAAAATTAATTTATAAGTATAATTTTTGGGCCTCAGAACCAATTATTTGGTTTTCCATTATTTCTAATGGGAAAAATATGTTAGGTTCTTGAACTTTTCTGCTGGAATGAATTGAGTTTGACAACTGAAGTATCACTGTATATGTGGAGGGATCCAAGAGATGCAGAGAGGGAGGGGAGGGGGATAAAAAAGAATTAAGAAAAATCATCTACATGTACCAATGTCCCACAATACATGTAATCATCATGTATTACAAACATGTATCAATACATAAAAAATATAGCCCAGGAAGAGGCATGAGCATTTCCAGCTCCAGTTATAGGCTCAGTGGCGGCTGATGTTAATGAGTCCTGAGAAAAATAACCAAGTAAGGGTATTCTTGAACATTTTTGAAGCATGCTGGAAAACTCCAGAAGTTTCTAGAAAAAGCTTCTAAATGGGACTTACAGGCATTCTGCAGGCATAGTAGGTTAACAGTGAAATTTGTGGTATTACAGGGACACTAACATTCCCTCAAGCCTGTGAAGACTGGAGACACACAGATGACATCTTGCCAGTTTAAGTAAGGAAAGACCATGTTAATTTAATTTAATTTTATTTTATTTTATTTTTTGGTACTCAAGATCGAATGCAGGGCCTTGTACTTGCTAGGCAAGCACTCTAACCACTAAGCTAAATCCTCAAGCCCTGACCATGTTTATTTTAAATTACGTGATGATATCTGACCCTTTCATGGTAAATTTGGGCTAGAAAATGAGCCAAGGTACTAAGTAGGAGTCTCGCACTTTAAGCAGAATTAGAAACAGAGCTCTAGAATTCTGTCTGAGAGACTGCATAGAGGTTGAAACAAGAAAATGCACATTTAAGCCCATCGTAGGGCTTCTAAATAAATTCTGAGGAATTTTGGCAAAAGCTGGACGCTGTGTTTCAAGTCCTTCTGAGGATGCTAAGAAGGAATGAACTTGAGGGAGAACAGCATGCCTCAGAGCAGGCAGTGAGGAAATGCCCAGGAGACTCCAGAAGGAGCATGCTTATACCACCCCTGCAAGTTTCCATGCGCTAGGTAAGCATTTGCATAGGCGAGCTAGGTCTGTGTGTGTCTAAATGAGACAGAAGCAGAAGGGAGCCGAGAGACACAATGCAGCTTTTTTATGTGGAGACTAAATTGGCTCTCAGCACCTAACAGCCCTTATTATTCTAGGAATTTCCTATTTTGATGCATAGATAAAATAGTAGTGGTCAGTAAACTGCCTGTATCCATAAATAAATAGACCATACTTAAGAAAATAGTTACTGAAATTCTTTAGGTCAATATGATGACAAGAATTTTTCCTTGTCATAAAGACCTCGTAAAATTTGATATAATTGGCATAAGAAGGAAAATGATATATCAAAATCCTTATCCTTGAATTTTGACCTTTGATCACTAGCATAAAACTCTGCAAAAGCTCAAAATACTAGGCATGTTTGGCTTTTTGCTCAAGTATCCCTAAAGTGTCAGACGTTCAGCCTCCTTGTGGTAGTGTTTGAGGCTATTTGTACAAGATGTATGTTCACAGAAATTCAGCTATGGTTTAATCTAGAGGTTGCTGTATTAATAGGTTGCACACTTCATTGATTTCTAATTAATTTCTAAAGAGACACAGAGGATAACTACTACAGCCCACAAACATCTCCTTTCTCCTTGCAGTCCACATCTTTATCGATTGGCTGCCTAAGGAGCAGAAGTAATCCATTTTAAGTACACTTTCCAGCGAGTCTGTGCGAGTGCAGAAGCTACACAGTCCACCCTTCACATTGTAGCCGCATTAGCCAGAGGTCAGAGGGAGAGGAAGATGGAGTCCTGGTTAGTATTCCACTGGCCAGGCAGATGCGCTTTATACGCAGCATTTATTTAGTAAGAAAGAAGAGGCTTCTCACACATGCACTTTAATGTACATTTTGTTGTTTTTGATTTTCTTCATCGATTTCGTGTTTTGGTTTTCTTAAGAGGACTTTTTGAGTTTCAGCGAAATATGATGAATGTTCTCTGTATTTTCTGGAGAATAAAAAGAAAAAAAAATCTGTTTTCTCTGCTGTCATATAGAATCTGTCAGTGGTATCCCCAGCCACTTCCCTTGGTACTCAAGTATCAAAGTCTGAGGTTGGCCTAGAATTTAGTGATGGCAAATCTTTTAGAGCTTTCAGTGCTAACAAACAGCCCACCATGGCAGTGTGCCAAAGGTTCTCTACCACTGGCCTACAAGCTCCAGGGTTGCCATCCTCCATCTCATCATGAATGTCATAGACTTTACGTTTGCTCCTCCTGTACCACAAAGAAAAATTGCTGTTAGACAAAATTTCGGTGTTACGATTCATTTAATTCAGCAGCAAATGAATTAAGCACCAATTTAAAGCTAGGCCATCTTCATACTGTTTAGGGTCACAGCTGAATTCACAAATACAACAGATACAACCACAGGCCACATTAACATTGCAGGTTGATGTCTGCTTCATGTGTTGGTGGTGATGCTACTATAAACAAAACTAATCTGCTGCCAGGCAGATGAAAGTATAGCACATATATTATGTGCAGTATATCATAATAACAAAAATAAATAAGTTAGCGGTTTATGTATTTTATACTCTATAATTTCATTTTAGAGTTCCTTCTACTTTAAAAAATTTACTACAAAATAATATACTCTGAAATCTCATCCATCTTGAGTGTACCACATCTCTAGCTTGCTTCAACATCCCATTTCAAGTGCTTGTACGATACCATCTAAGTTAGTATAAGTTCATCTATAAGGTTCTATGATGGCCAAATCACCTAATGACATATTTCTAATAATGTATCCCAGTCATTAAGCAATCTATGACTAATTTTGGTTTTTAAAATCCCTCACCCTGGGAAACACAATGAAACTAAAGAGGTTTGTATATAAGCCTTAGAAGTTTAATATGTAAAAGAGTTTTCTGTTCTATGATTCTTTAGAACATTCATTGTCTATGTAACATTCAGTTTTATACATATATATATAATGTACACACTATATTTTGTTAGTTTCAAATATTGTTTATTGTCTATTGAGTATAGTTTTACGTATATATAGCCATACAGCACAATAGTGAAGATCATTGCTCTTGGACTCAGACTGCCTACAGTTACTTCTTGGTTGTGGTGAGTTCTGTAATCCACTTTTACTCTTGGACTAGTTATTTATCCTCTGTAAATCAGTTGATTCGTCTTCCAAAAGGAGTAATAAATTAATAGTAATACAGAACTCATGGGATTTTCATGAATTCCTATATGCAGAAAGTACTTAGAACAGACCTAAGAGAGTAAGTGATTAATAAATGTTAACTACTTTATATTTTATAACTATTTATATGTTAAATAGTTAATAACAGAAACATAAAATTATATATTTCTTCCCCGTATGATGTCACCATTCTCAGTTAGATACCTCTCCATGTTGGTCTTTCACAGCAACTATTACTACTTGTCCAGACTCTTTTGCACTAAAATTGGCACTATATAGCAAATTATATTGTTAAACAAGTATTTCCCATTGCATAAATGGTGCAGTTGAGTATTGTTTGTAGTGTCAAAGACATAGAGGAAAATACAGCACCCACCACTGGGGAATGGACAGTAAACTGACAGTGTTTTTGTGGGTTGTAAGATTGTACATGTCTGTGAGTATAATTTCATACAACAATGAAAATCAATGAACTGGATTACTTATGTCTGAACCCAAAAAAGCATAATGAGTAAAATATAACACTGTAATGCACCAAGTATTTGTATTAAAAAGAACACAAAACACTCCCTTTGAAAATACAGCTGAAACTATATTGATGGTAGATTGGAAGCATTTGGTATAAAAACTGTTGTGGATACTGATGATGAATAGAGGAATGGGATTTGATGGGAGAATATCGTGGAATAATGATAGTAGCATGTGTAAATTAAATAACATGATTATCTAACAATTTCCATTTACTTGAGGTCCCGAAAGAAAACAAAGGGAAGAAATTCACACCGATCCCATGGAGATCCCTGGAGCTAGAATAGCTCTTCGTATCCATCAGGAGGGCCATAGTCATTGTAATTTTTGCATCAACCCCAAGCAAAGCAGCTCCCTTTGTAGTTGGGTTGGGGTACCAGTGTCCTGAGATCGACGCAGGTGAGGTGAAAGACCATCATCAGGATATGAGCACCTTGGTCTTGCAGGGGTTCTGGGGAGCACACTGCAGATCCTACTACATGGAAATGTGCATGCGCACATGTGCAAATATACAATCAACCATATAATCAGGACTGCTCTGAAAAACATATTTCAAATAAATAGCAAAATATTTTTCATTACGTTTAATTAAATTGACAGAAAATTGCTTCCTCTCAATATTCCAAAATCTTAAGATGAGCAATTGAAACAAGTGTCTGGAGGATGCCAGCTGAGATTAGAAGTATGAGAAGTAACTGTGAATATTAAACCCATGCCAGCCCGGGACGGGCATGCGAATTAGCCTTTCTTCCTCTGAACAGACTAACAGCAGAATATTCAGGGACAAATCAAGTAAGAAACAGAAGCTCCTATGTCGTAACATGGCTGAGTAACTGGCTGTCTTTTCCTTAGAGTGGTCAATTATACTTTTAATAAGAGGAATTGATTTGAGGTTTTTTTTTTTTAATTCCCAAATACATCTTAGAATATTGACTTCTAGGTGTTTTATGCCTTTTATGCTATGGAATCCTCAAGGCACTTCTTGGGTAGATACAGTTTTATCCCCATTTATCATATAAGAAGAGTGTAACATACAAACATAAATTATCCAAGGTCACTCTTCCAGTGAGTAATGCAGCGTGTATTTCTAGAGTCTGAGGCCTTAGGATGCACTGTTACTTTTATGAAACTATATTCAGGGCTATCACTGAACATTGATTGGAAAGGAGACATCCCTGTACCTTTTTTCTGGTTTCTGTGTTTATTATTGGCCTAAAATTTAGTATTTCAGAGGGATCTATTTTATAGTTTCATCTATCATGGGTTAAAAATTTAAAGCTAGCGGTAACCTCCAAGATCATTTAAGCCAATCCGTCACTTTTATAGCACAGTGGACATGAGGACTTGTGGTCATAAACCCAATTAGCAATATTTCCAGGACCTCTCAACAACACTCACAACACTCGTGTCTCCATTCTTCCTCTGGGGCCATGAACACTACTATTTGAAAGACTTCCAATTCATGCAATCACAGAACCCCCTTAGTTTCCCTTCATGCACAATTTGGATAAAATAAGTGGCTTCATTCAAAGATTATTTTTCCTCACTTGAACATGCTTCTGACTTTAGCCGTAATAGTGGTAAGCGTGATAGTCAATTTTTTTCCTCAGAGATAGAATTTCTTTTAGAAGGAAAGGTAGAAGAGGAGAGAGACTTTCATTTGAAGGTAGATTTCCTGAAGCTTCCTCTCATTAAGAAAGCTTCAGGTTATTGGAATGCAAACAGGAGAAAAATGTACTCTTGCTAACTCTAGAGATTAATGCCTGTGAGAACGGAGAGCAGCTTGAATTTTTTTGCTCCTCACATGTATTTGATGAAATCACAGCACAGCCAATCTGTGAAAGGCAAATATTTATTGTCAGAAATAGTCCAGTCTTTCTCGACTTCCTTTAGCTTCCTGAAGCTGGGCAGAATACATTTTTACATTGAACAAAAATATAAGAATCATGCTTTTTTAGTAAGATAGCTGTGACTCAAGTGCCATAAGACTGAAAAGAAGGTCATAGCCAGATATTCATCAATATTGATGCCTTAAAATTAACTCATTCAGTGGATTTTTTTGCACAGCAGTTCATATCAATTAATTATAACCAGGAATTAGCATTTCAATTCTATTAAAAATTTCCTTGAATTTTGTATCGAGGTATATTTTTTAAAATCAAGAGTAAATTTGACTTTCTCCAGCTGGTTTGTATTTGCTGTGCTGAACGTTTGAAGAAGTGTGAGCAAAACAAAATAAGTAAGCATTCTTTGAAAACTTACTGTGGCATTAGAGAAAAGGTAAAAATGGTGAAATAAAGAATAGTTTGGGGAATTATAAACTCTGAATAGTGTGGATAAAATAAGACTTGTAGCACTTGATTATAAAATAGATAAAATGCCCCTAAAACACATCTACCAAAATCTCCTCTCCATGCCACTTAATCAGTAACCGACATGTTGTTATAGCAAATACACCATTTTATTAACCACATCATGGAAAACATTCTGCAGCATTGGAGACTTTTATATCTATGTTGTTTGTGACTTTTGTCTTCAGTAAATTCCTGAAAACCTGTGATATATTTATCGAGGGCACCAAATCTTTCAATGTATTCCCTACTTGTTCATTTCTCCTTGTATGACAGCCTTCTCAGGAGAATCATTGTTAAAGTGAGACTCTGAGTAGCAATCCTGAAATCTGCCTCAACATACTAATCATGGTGTGTAGGTTATGGTTCTGTATGTATCACTATCTGCAATTCCTTACTGAATTCCCACCATGATGTATTAGCTGAGGGTTACCAATTCTTTTGAAATGGCCAGTTCTAGTTAATGAGGATAATTCTTGCTCGTGCTAGGACACGTGATGCTCATGGGTGAAACAATTAGGAAAAGTTTGAATGTTCTGTACTTGCTGTATATCATTTAGCATGTAAATGCTTTACATATACTAATTTATTTGGCCTTCATGATAACCTGTGGGTTAGGTCCTGTTGTGCCCATTTAGAGAGGAGGATGGTAACAAAAAAGAGGTTGAGTAACTGGCCCAGAGCCACCCATCCGTATCATGGCAGAACCAGGCCATTGACTCATAATCTGCACTCATACCCACTCCACAGTTGTGCACACTCTGTGCCAAAGCAACAATGAAATCTCAAACTTACACAGTTAGCATCCTGCTAAATTATAAACAATTGTATGCTTTGACTAAATGTTAAATAATTTCTTTTAAAAAGTCAACAGCATTATGTCCTGAAATTCACAAAGACCACTAATAATATTTTTACTGCAAAAATGAGGAGCTTTAAAGCTATAGAACTTAATTGTGTGCATTTATTTTTATATGTGCACCTGGCTCATCACAAGAGGAGATACACTTAAATGTACAGATATTAGAGTACCACAGCAAGGAATCAAATCCTACTTCTCATTAGCTAGATGACTTGGAACAAGTAACTAGATCTCTCTTAGCCTCAGCTTTTCTGTACTTAAAATGGAATGGCAACAGTACGTATCGTATAGGATTATGTTAACTAACTAATGTAGAAGCACTTTGATTAGTGTGTGCTGTATGCCAGGTTCTGGTCACTATTAACTATGATGTTAGCATTTCCATCCTGTCCCTTTCCTGAGTACTCTGATGGGGACATGGGGGTTACTACCAAAAATAGTTCGAGATTTTTTTCCCAACCTACACAGCAGTCCTCAATCATAGTTAATGACCTTTCTCCGTTCATCCTCATACTTCCAAGGATATCATCCGGTTATTTTTGCCACTATTACTTTTAATAACTGTCTGCCTCCTGAGTTGCATTTACATTCCAATTTGAAGAATGATTTTATTTTGAAGGAATCTAGTAGAAAAATGTGACTGTAATGAGATCTTCCATGAGAAAATCATCTCTTAATGACTCTGTTGTGGAGAAACCATTTATGAGCAATCCAAAGATGATTTAACACTCTAATTCAGGGTGCGAAAGGTGGCAGACCTAATTAATGCTTTGAAATATGAATTGGAACAGTTTCATAGTTTCACAGCAACCCTACAAATATATATTTGGTAGTTTGGAAATGATACATGTTTCTGTTTTTATTGCTGCTAAGGATGGTCAGATAGGTGAGGAAAACTATCTAAAATAGATCGTCACAATGTTTCTTGTATGAGAGTCTCATTATTTTGAAGAAATGCTTTTTCTGGAAAAAATATTAAGAGTCCAAGACAGTGTAATCACTTGCTGGGCTTTTGTGTGTGAAATAGCAAAGAAGTTTTATAATTTCTGGAATTTTATATTGTACAGCTGATCATTAGAGTATCTTAGTCTGTTTGGACTACTATAACAAGATACACAAAGTGGGTGGCTTTTTTTTTTTTTTTTGGTGCTGGGGATCGAACTCCGGCCCTTGTGCTTGGAAGGCAAGCACTCTAACCACTGAGCTAAATCCCCAGTCCCAAGTGGGTGGCTTATAAACAACAGAAATTTTCTACAGTGCTAGAGACTGGCAGTATCAAGGGGCCAGCAACTTTGGGATCTGATGAGGATCTACTTCCTGCTTGTTCAAAGCCACCATGACCTCACATGGCTGAATAAGCAAAGGACTATCTCTGGGTTCTGTTTTATAAAAACAAAACAAAAAAAACAGGGCACTAATACCACTAATCTCATGCAGTCGTCACTACTGAATGTCATCATATTGGGGGATAAGATTTGAGACTGTGAACTTGGAGTAGCTACAAACCTTCAGACCGTTTTAGAGTCTTCAATTTCTTGGTGACTGTGAGTTAATTGTCTTTGGGTAAAGTATATATTAGTATTTCTGCCCATGTTTATGAAATGTAAAAATTATACTGCCATTAAAATACTATTTAATTCCAGCAGTTATTATTCACCTAAATTTCAAAAGCCAAAGAAAAGAATCAGTTTGAATTTACTGTCCCCTTTTCATTGTTCCCGCAATTCTGAGGGATGATCCTTCTATTTTATAAATATCCCTTGAAATTATTCTCTCTGTAGTAGTTCCTCTGGCCTAGTTTAGAAGAATCAGACAGTCATGTCTGGGTTAGGTGGAGGAGTATCATGAATGGTAAAAATCACAATTCTTAGGAAGTAATAGTATGAGTGGTTGGATCCTGGAAAAATAGACATCAGATGTCCTCAGTGGGGTACAGTTGATATTCAGTTAGGGAATGATGGACCCGTGCCTAGTGTGGAAAATAAAGAAAAAAAAAATTCTGGAAAACAGGTACAATTCATGGACTGCAAATTTGCAACCTTTATTTTACAGCCTTGTAACTGTCTTCTTTAGAATGGTAGTATTTTCGGCTTTCAGCCATATCTATGTCTAATCTATTCTCTGTATCTGTTCCAGAATGATGTTTCTAAGAGCACAATGAAAATCAGATCACTCCCCTTTTAAAACAAACGGCTCGTTGCCAGGTTGTCCACTGTGTAATACAAAAATTCATTCTCTGCCTTTGCTCCACCCGGCCTCTTCTTTTTTCAGCCCCATTACTCACCACTGCCCCACCCTGACAGGCCATGTTTCATAATTACAAGAATTGTATAACTTTCCCAAGTACACAAGTTACTGATGTCCCTGTGGTTATTTTCTCTGTCTTCAGTTTCACTCTGTGAGCCTCAGGTAGCCTGGTTACGTCTCTGAGTCTCTATTCTCAGGCATACTTGCTAGGCTGTACCACAAAAGAGTCTCGGAATGCAACTCTTAAATGCTGTACCTGCATAACACCAATCCGTTTGAGTTTTTAATTCCGTATTGGCCTATTTTATTAATTAGCTGTGTTGCCCTTTTATGCACAGGACTTGTCTCTTTTTTGTCTCCCCTCTATCTAGTATGTAGACTACATTAAAAGTTATATACAGGTGTTGATTGGAGTATTAACTGTTGCCTCTATGCTTTCTGTATTCTCATATGCAGGTGGTAAGAAAGAGGATGACTGTGTGGACATTTCTTAAAGGAACAAAATTATCGGGGTTGGCATGAGAATACTTTATCTCCAAGGCAACAGATTTATTTATCTTTAATCCTTTAAGTCACATATGGACTATAGGATCTCAGATTTACCTTGTTTTAGCAATGTCCAATTTGGTGTAATAAAACATAAAGCACTATTTAGGAAAGAGGGCAGAAGTCCCATAAAGACCATTTGCTGGTTGTTTTCTGGAAGTGCCAGTACTGATGGTGTCACCTCACTGTTGACTGATAGGACCATAGAAGGTGGTATCCCCACAACTTGTGTTTAATGGGCATTTATATGGAATCTGGCTCATGATGCTGTTTGAAGCAATCTTCTCTTTACACTACGCCGGGTACACGGTTCATAATTTTCTGGCCTGTGTGATTTATGTGTCTGTTTTCCACAGCTTTTGTTTTGATATCAGAAACCATTAATCCTTCAGAATCCTACAGTCGTAATGTTAACTGCCAACAGCATTGATTTGCAATTGGCATGAGAGTATGCTTCAAAAATTTTATAATCATTGAGATCTATTTTCAGTGCAACTTTTTTTTTTAACCACTGAAATTGTTGAATGTAGAATTTTTCCTCATCAATAAAAATATGTTCACTTTAGGCATCTAAGTTTAAGTAAAACCAAGGCATCTTGGTTTTATACATTTTAGTTAAGGATAGTGTTTAGCAATTCTTTGTCTACTGCTAAAGTATAATTAGCAAGCTAATTACTACTTCTATGGATTTTAAATTTTATGAATATACAGTATATACACATTAACATGTATGCTATATGTGTGTATAAGACACACACATGTATATGAAGTGTGATAAAAATATATGGTGATATTTAAATTTTAAAAATTTGATTACAGTAAAAGCCATTGGGAGTTGGGGATCTAGTTCAGTAGTAGAGTGCTTGCCTAGCAAGTGCAAGGCCCTGAGTTTGATCCCCAGCACTCAAAAAAGCCATGAATCCCCCACAAAAGACTCCCCTCATTTCCAGCACACTTATCTTTCTTGGCACTTTCTGAAGTAGTTCTCGAAGTCTTCTTTGGTGGGTGTCTTTTTAAATTGTGACAAAATATATAGTGAGTGCTACTGCTGAGTGGCATCCAGTGAAAAGGCAGATTCACAGCAACCTTACAGTGTGTCTCCACTCACCTTGTCCACCTGATCTGGCACTGTGTGACTTCTGCCTCTTCCTCAGAGTCAAAAAGACCATCAACTAAAGACACTCATGAAAGACTTCCAGACCACTTTAGAAAATGGCAAGAAGTGATGTAGTAAGTGTGTTCAAGGTGAGGGGGTATATTTTGAGGGGAACTAATGACAATTTGCCTTTTACTGTAATACATTTTTAAAAAAAGTTTTCCCTGTGGTTTTTGATTACCCCCATATATAAATATTGTGGGAGAAAGCTGGCTGTATCTCTTAGCAATCAGCGATACATTTTATTTTTAATTTCCCTGTATAGTTTATAAAGATAGCATTAAAGGCTAATTTGCAGATCATTATAAACTATGTAATTTTACTTGTGTGTTCTTATAGTGACAACTAATGCCACAGAAGCCTTTTTAAACATTAAACACCTTTAAGATCTCTAGGCTATATTTTACTCTGTGCAGAGTTAAGGAGAATAATATAATTCTTCAATCTTGATAGACTCTATGATGGTGATTTTGGCACAATTAAACCTTGAATGAGTTTTTAAAATATGGATAAGTGTATTTATTTGGAGTGGGTGTGTAGGAGGAAGGAAGGTTACATTAAGCAGAAGTTATGTAGAAGAAAATGATAAGGAGTACGTGACTTTAGCTTTGCCACTAAGATACCAGCCATACCTCACAAATGAAACTGTTTGTGAAAGGGTATCAGTTCTCTGGGGAAAGCGATTTTATGTTTTTCTCATGTGCAGGTAAATCTTCTTTAGGTGACTTCATGATGAAAAGGCCAAAAGCTATCCGTGTGTGGTTCACCACCCCTCTACCACCACTAGATTTTCTCTAATTTACGAATATTCCAGAATTCTAGTTTCATTTATAAGAAATGAAGACAATGCTAAAAAAATTAAGGAATATAAAAAATTTAGTCCTTAATTGGCTCTTTTTTTGTGGAACTTGATTTTTTCAGGGAATGATGTACCTGGAAGAAAGACGACTGGTTCATCGGGATTTGGCAGCCCGTAACGTCTTAGTGAAATCTCCAAACCATGTGAAAATCACGGATTTTGGGCTAGCCAGACTCTTGGAAGGAGATGAAAAAGAATATAATGCTGATGGAGGAAAGGTAGGTATCCTTTTGAGAGGGCTGTTTCTGGAAAATATAGTATGATATCTTTACCCTTTTCTCTTCCTATAATTTTTAGGAAGAAACCAGTGAACTTGAGGTTTCAAATATAATTCTCCTTCTACTATTTGTGGGTTTGGGTTTTTTGTTTGTTTGTTTTTATTTTTTTGTCTAGGGTCAAAAAATAAAACATATATCTAGCTTTCGTCTCTCAAAGGTAGGTAATACAGTGATGCACACTGGACCCAGGTGGTCTTCATGTTAGTTGCAGTAATAGGAAGTAGGCAAATCCTTAGGAATCCAGGATCTTAAATGTAAATACAGGGCCATAAAAGTGTCCCATTGATCCCAGGAGCATAGCATTTACCCTAGAGGCACAAGTTCCCATAGACTAAAGAAAAGCTGCAAATTCATTTGATAGACAGTCATACTTCTTAACTTCTGTACCAGGTATTTTCCTCTTCTATGTATTCTGAATTCCAGATATCTGTGAATGATTTTTGAGATTGTTTATATTTCATCGTAGTGTATAATTTACCTTCATTGTTCATTATCTAACTCTTTACTGGAATACAAAGTGCTGTATCAGAGAGAGTTGAGCAAATCTTCTTTAGCTAAGGCCTTATCTACCTTTTCTGATTCTCCAGTGTCGGCCTCTTTCTTCCACTGTATGGTCTCAGTTCATACCTTTTACTTCCTCATTAGCTTACTGTTCAGCTGCCGATTCTTGGCTAACCAATTAGGTTGGTCTTTGTGTAGAGATCTATTTAACTTGATCTAAGGAATCTAGGTCAAGGTAGTCTACATGAAATAAACAAATGCAATGTTAACCAATTAGCAATCGATCGAGTTATTTTGACAAAAAGAAACATTAAACCAGGTGCGGTGGCGCAGACCGGTAATTCCAGCACTCCAGGAGACTGAGGTAGGCAGATCACAAGTGAGACCCGGTCTCTGAATAAAAGAAAGGTTGAGGTTTTAGGTCAGTATGAAGGCTCTGAGTTCCATCCTCAGTACTGGAAAAAGAAAAAAAAAATTGTTATTGACATGTCATAAAATGTTTATGTGCCTCGTTTATCATGAAGCACCTATATATATATCGTAACTATTCTGCAGTGATAGGATTTCAGATGTTTAACGTCAACCTTTTGCTTTCACTGCTTACGTAACTATATATTCAAGTTTTATCACAAGGCAAGATTAACAAAAACCTTTTTCAAAAAAAAGAAAAAACCTTTCAGTTTTGAAGAATGATCTGGGATTTCCTTGATTTTATTAGCCTCTTGTGCCTGTTTACTACCAATTTGCAATAGAGACCATTGCTTTGAAATTCACCACAAGCTTGCACAGAAGTAGAAGTCTATAAATCACATGACTTCACTTGTTTTAAGAACATACAGCTGTAAGATTTGTCTAAAGCAAGATTCATTATAGCTTTAAGTGCCTGGTAACCATTAAGTCTTTAGCAAGCAACCTGTGATTTAAACTTGCTTCTTTAACACAATGTCTGTCGTCCATAAAGTCTGCTAACTCCTTGCCCATAGGGAAATTACTTTCAACGTGTGTTCTGTTCCCTTTCACTGCGTCCCATGATTCTGTCATAGAGTTACCTTGGTGTCACCTTGTGAGCAGCCAAGCTCGTGATTTCCAAGGCCTATTTCGTTTCAAGCTTTCAGCTGCAAAGTAGACGTGTTTATCTTTATCCCATAGAATCTAATTATATTTCCAGCTATATAATGCTGCCCTTTGAGTTGAAATGCTCTTTGCTGACCGATCAGCAGCGGGGTATGTGGGTTGAGTTGTTTTTCTTCCAGTGATGATGGATTTGTGCTGATCCTTTCACATTCTTTTATAGACTAGTTCCAATTTTGAAAATGGTACATATTTTCAATGCTGGCTAACCAAGACAAGGGAGGTCGATCGTGGCTGGGGATCAGAGCAAAGCTAACTTTGGATTTCATGATTTTTAGGCAATGTAGCGGTCAAAATACATGAGTGAGGATGAGGGGGCAAATGTAGAAAGAATTCATTATAGTTATGGTCCAAAATGCATCTGGGGGTGAAAAGGGATAACTAAAAATGTAAGAAATCTCATTTTTAAAGAAAAATATAGACATTAATTAAGGATATAGAAACATGTTTCTATTGTGCTATTTTACTTTTTAGTGTTTACAAAACTTTTTTCAATAAACAAATGTATCTTTGGGCTAATCGACATTATGAATTAATAAGTTTTATTTATTATCCACCTTGAAAAGTAATCTGCTAACATTTATATCTTTACATACAAAATCAAAGCTATCACTGAGGATGATCAAATTGAAGATCATTGAGGATGATCTGACTAGCATTTAAGAAATACAAAAATGATTTTTTAATGTAACTATAAAACGTTCTTATTTCTCTATAGATGCCAATTAAGTGGATGGCTCTGGAGTGTATTCATTACCGGAAGTTCACTCACCAGAGTGACGTCTGGAGCTATGGTAAATTAACTTTCCTTATCAAGTAAAGCTTTTAAAGCTAAAAATAAATATCTTTGGTCTATTTAAACTCTCTCAAGCCATATATATCTTATTGTGCTGGAAATATCTCTTTATATGCTTCATTTCCAAAGCAAATTTACCCTCTTCCACACTCGAAAGAGCATTATTATTTGCCTTTTCTATTATTTCCTGATTTTCTAAAATGTAAAATGCCAACATCTCTTCTGAGTGATCTACTGTAAGCTTCGATTTGCTAGCAATTTACTGGATTATTTTTATAGGGGAAAAAAAGTCAGTTTTAATTTAGGGACAAGTTCATGTAATCTTATGGCCTTAATTTTTAACAACTCTTTGAAAACATAACTCTAAATGAAATGGATGGTAAGAGACAAAAGAGAATTTCTGTTCTACACTAGTAAGTACAGAGATTATTGTCATAAAAATGAGCTATTACTGAAAGCAGTGAAAATATAGAAAATGAAGGAAGAGGTAAGAGAGAAGATTACTAACTGTAACTTTGGATTTAATTTACAAATGACTTCTGGAGCAACAGAAATGTTACAGAGTCAATAACATGAACCTCAAGGATTAATATTTATAAATACAACATTTATTTCATTACGTTTTAGCCAATCATTTAGTGATTGACTACTTACAGTTTTATTAACAACTTAGTAAGAGTTAATACCTTTTCCAAATTTAAAAATACCATATAAAACTCACATTTATTACAAATAAAACCATTTGTTTTATTTAAACAGTGCTTGTTTAAATAAAATGGGTGATGTTGAGATTTGAAAGTACGTTACAATTTATTTTTCTCAAATTCAAGCTTAGTTTAAACTAATCTGTAAATAATGTACATTTTTAATTTATGAAAGAAATTCATTATCTTTAAAAATATTTAAGACATTTTATTAAAGTGTTTTTCCCTTCTTATACCCTTTATTTAGGAAAAACATCATATTCTTTAAAAAATCATTTAAGACGTTTCAATAAAGTACATTCAGCCGCATTGGTTTGCCATAGGCAGTACTGAAATTTCCAAGAAAACTACATATATTCTAGTCACCTTAGAAATAGAAAATGTGTGCTTGAGGTTTAAAAAAAAAATAGAACAAATGCTTGACAAAATTCATCATTAAATTACTTGAAGGGACAAAGAGAAAAGGAAATCTATGATAGATTTATATTTTATATGACATATGATATAGATTAGCACATAAATTACCATTTATATATTACATGGTATAGAATAACAAACATAAGATATAGATGCATACATTATATCTTATGACAGATTTATGTACTATTATATATATATATATATATATTATACATATATACTTTTCCTTTTCTTTTTGTCCTTATGCATCCCTGAATTAGATGTGGAAATTTGCAGCATTTAATTTTAAATGACTTCAAAACAAACAAATTTTGGCAGAATGGTTATATTTTTTCATAGTATATTTTATCTTTTGGAGAAAATTATATTACTCAGGCTATAATAGTTTCCTTCATGGTGAGTTGCAAAAGGCCAGGAGTTGTTCAGTAAAAATTAAAAATGGATAGATCGTACTTTGTTTTGAACACTGGTCTCCCACACATATTCATTAAAAACACCCATAGATTCCTATGATATATCATCATTGATTGCAAAAGACATAAAAAACAGAGAAAACTACATAATCTGGTATATAATACACTTTTATGGTAAATTACCACTGGTTGCATCTTCATATTTATATTTACGTAAAGATGCAACAGATATGATGTATGGCTGGTCTATCTGCAGATGATGGAATTATAAGATTCAAAGATCTTTCTGAATTAGTTTTCCTGAGACTGTCCTTTGTGTTTACACGATTCTGTTCATTATATTTTTATTTTGATTTGTAATTGCTTTGCATATTACTTATTTTAGAAGTCCTGATAAAGATGAGAGTATTCTATTATGATTGCTTGAGTTAATAAAATGTTCCGTCACATATGGGCTCTATAACTATGACTGAGTAAACAGAAATAGATAGTCATCCACCTTGCAACGTGTCCCAGCCTCCCTCAAAGACTGAGTTGTAATCTTTGGTTCAATAAAGCAACTCTTTAATATGCAAAATTAAGAATGTAATAAACATCAGTCAGTAAAATTGTGTTACTACAGATTTATATTACACTACAGGTTTATATTACACTTAAAAATCATAGGATCCAAATATTAACAAAATAATGAGATAATTGTTAATGGTTCTATTATGAAGGATAATTTGAAGTTCACATAGACTTTTAATGAAGGTATATGTTTTTATTTTCAGGTAATTATGACTGTTATAAACTTCAATCTAAGTAAATAATTCACCGCAGATGGCAATTGAAACCATAGCCCTAATTAATTGGTTTTATATTAAAATAGATCAGTATATATACAGCCAGCAAAACTCACACTGTAATATATGGTGCCCTCCTAGCCATTTCCAATTTAAAACTCCTTATCCCTAAGACAAATATAACTTTTTAAATTATGTGATTATTATTTCAAAGAGATCTCTAGTGCATGTATTATTGCTTAAACCAGAACCATTATTTTCAAAACTGTCTCTTTGCATACTAATCTTCAGGGTATTTTTTCCAGAGGATATCAGTATTCTAATGGTTCAAGAAAATCACTTTGTCATCTAAGGAATAATCTATTCTCAGTTCCCCTTCATTTTTTGGATGCCTACTTCATCTGTATCATATCTCACATAAGGATTGAGCTTCACTCATGCCCTTGTATGTGCTGATACATTAATATTTTTCCTGCAATCATATTTATTTGGTACTGAACACATATATAGACAGTAAATGAATTGTATGATGAGCTGCAACGTGGTATAGTGAAACATAAATTGAATCAGCAAACATTAGCACTACTTAGGAAGAGAAATGGGGAACAGAGTGTGGATTCTGATAGCCACTCTAAATTTTCTCTGCTATGTGTTAAGATTCCAAAACAATAGTAGGAGAATTGAAATGTTCCACAAAAGTTTTACCATTAAGATTGGCATAATGCATACAGGAATCCGAAGGGCTGTTTTTAACTTCCTTTGGACTGACCATTAGGGAGTATTTTTTTTTTTTGTCATAACAATTTGTTTGTTGAAATTATCTTGTTAATATGCTTATGTAAGAATTTTGTTTTTGATTAGGAGTCACTATATGGGAACTTATGACCTTTGGGGGAAAACCCTATGACGGAATTCCTACCCGAGAAATCCCTGACTTGCTGGAGAAAGGAGAGCGTTTGCCTCAGCCTCCCATCTGCACTATTGATGTTTACATGGTCATGGTCAAATGTAAGAGCACAAAATAATTTTATCATCTTCGTCATCCTTAATAAAATGATAGTATAGGTTACCTGTATAATGTTTTTCCATACTGATAAATGTAACACTTCAGAAATAATTTTGAATTGACTATAAAACACCTATGAATAATTTTTATGATAGCCAAATTGTCCTAAAGAGATATGGTAATAATGTTAGTGGTAAGATTAATGTTATTGATGCTAGCATCAGTTGATAATCTTTATGGGAAAAATCAGCCCAATGATCTGAAGAAAGCAAGCTGCAAGCGGATAGCTCCAAAAAAGAAATTAAATAGAAATAAGTTTACCAAGTTTAGTCAAGAGCTAATTACCAGGGTAATGTGGACATTGAGCAATGAAGAGAAATGACTCTTCATAGAACTAAAAAATCATGAATGTTTTCTTTTTTTCATTTCAACCATTCGTTTACATCTACCCTCTTGCTTTTCTTGCTCCTTCCTATGCCCCAGACACATATTTACTATAAATATGTTTCGGACGTCCAGACCTTTAATTTAAATAGAATTAGGAAAATCTCTGGAGTTTCTGACTTAATTTAAGTGAGATTAACACAGAGCAATCTCTCTTGTATAATCTGGGCTTTCCCCTTTTGATTTACACAGGGTTAGCAAAGAAACAAACTGGTGAAGGTGAATAAGCATCTTATTAATAAGAGACTTTGGACCCAGGTCTACTCAGATTTATATTCATGACAAGTGTGATACATTCTGACAGGGAGGGAAGGAATAAAAAATGTTCTTCGCAGTTCAGGTCAGCGTGCCCTTTTCTTTAAGCATAGTTCTATTTACTCAAGTTTAGTTAGAGAGACCCCAATAGCTCCTAAGAAGTTAACTTTTTTGGCTCCAGTAGTCCCAGAAACATCTATTTTCTCAGCATCCTGGCACTAACATTTTTTAATGACTATGTATAGAATGCAGAATGTTTGAGATTCATTAAGAGAGAAAAAAAAAAAAGGTGACATTACTTATATATGACACCCAAAGAATTTGCAAAACAAATAAAACAACTGTCAGAAAGGAAAAAATTTATAGCTTTATTGAGTCCATATTGTTGGTATATGTCTAGGGAAGAGAACTTTAAAACATTAAAAATATAATTGAATCTCATACCAGAATAGGAGATGATCTGTGTACTCTGATGAAGTGATGTAGCACTAGCATACATTTTGTCTCACTAGGAAAACTCTATTCAAAGTTTTACTTTTTCAATCTGGAGTTTTAATACATTAGCTGGGGATCATTTGGATTTTTAAAAACATTCAAAGAAAATGTGGCGCTTTTATTCATGTCATCTCAACAACTGGCCAGAGCCTAGTGAGACAACATGCACTTTACCTAGACTCTCAGCTAAATAATAATACACACATACTCTGAAAAGTGCTGATAGCATTTTTGTGTTGGAAAAAGTAGTACTCAGATAAGCCAATGGCTACTGCTGAACAAACATTACCGATCGTTCTGCTTCGATATTTTCCCCCACAACAGGAAAAGGAATGGTACGAGAAAGTCGGTTTAATTCCTTTGTTAACCTATATGGCAGTATACCCTGTTACAACTGAATCTCTTCTCCTCCCATGTCATTCCAGATACAAAATGATGATGTACATTACAATCACCTTATCTATAACTATCAAAGAAAATTTTTAAAACTTACATCCCCAACAAAAAGCAGCAGCAGCAGAGATCCGCGGGTCTATCAGTTCTCATAGTTAGCCTGGGTTCTATTTTCTAGGAAGAAAAATAATTTTTAAATCAGGTCAACAAAACAAAACTTATACCTGTTATTTTACAGTATGTCATATTTTGTTATGAATATCCACAGACTGAGTGGGAGACTTACCTGTTGGGATGTTTCTTTCACCAGATTTCTTTGTTTTTCAGATCATTATCATAAAAATATATTTTTCACATTTTAGTCTGTGTGTTTCACAAAATTTAAATTTTGCTTTTTTTTTCTAATTATAGATGTACTGATACCTTTTATTGTGTGAAAATTTCCAGGTTGGATGATCGATGCGGACAGTAGACCTAAATTCAAGGAATTGGCCGCTGAATTCTCAAGGATGGCTCGAGACCCTCAAAGATATCTAGTCATTCAGGTTAGTTTATTTGGCTTTGATTTTAACACCATTTCAGTGGCAAACTCACTTAACGACTGTGGAAATAACCCTAACATATTGACTAAGCAGATGCTTGTGAAAATGCACAAAACTTTTTACTTCATCTCACAGCCACTTCTAACCATCTTCCCTTAGAACTCATGTAACTTTGCTGTTGAACAGCCAGAAAATTATGGTTACATAAAAAGGTCTTGACTGGGGCTAGAGATTTAGGTCAGTGGTTAGAGTGCTTGCCTTGCAAGCACAAGGCCCTGAGTTCAATCTCCACAACTAAATAAATAAATAAACAAATAAATAAATCAGTCTTTATCCCTTTTAGTACTGATTTTTATTGGCATTATTGCTATTGTGTTCATTATTATAATCTTCACCTTTCATAATCAAAGGAAGATGGATTTTGGTTTTAATTTTGTCAATACTTAAAATCAATAAAAAGTTGCAATATATTTATATTTAATTTCTAAGAAAAATATTTTAAAACATGTTTTGTTTGGGGAGGCATGTAGTATCCAAGCAATAATTGGATTCAGATGAATTGATGCACAAAGTGAATTAAATAACAGACCCCAAAATTTTCATGTCTAACACTAGAAAAATAAATTGGATAATTATAATAATTTATCTATGATTATTTTCACCTAAACCATAAGCAAATAGACCTTGGATACACTCAATTATGTTTCCTCATTAACACAAGGTAAGCTTTATCTTCATATCAATATTATGGCACGAAGATAAAAGTCAGGTTTTAGAAGATACTGATTTCTAGCTATTTTCCCCCAAAATTAACTTTCATGAGCTAAAATTGTTTACTAAAAATAGTTTATTAAATTTGTTTGAAAACTAAAACAAAACTATTTAAGAAATAAAGCGAGAAAGAATATAACAAAGGTTTTGGTCTTTCCCAAAACTATTTGGTCTCTGCCATTTATGCTATGATTTTAAATGCCACCACTTTGACGATGTAGTTATTATAATATAGAAAAAACCATGGAGATGCTACATCCTGATAACTCTACAGTCCCAAGCCAACCTCATAAGGTTGATATATTGATTGATATATTGATTGCCCTTTAATATTGATTGATAAATTGATTATGATTGTCCTTTATTATTTATTCTTAAAGTCACAACCCACATACCATTTTGACAATGAGTCATTATTCTCAAAAGTGGATTTTGCCTATGTTAAAATATCCACAGCAGCCTGTTTTCTTACTTTCTAATGACATGCGTCACACTTCCCTTTGTATTATATTTCTTTATCCTACCAGTAATATCCAAACATATTGTAAACTTCTTTCTGGCTAGTGGTTGTGGCAATCAATTATTTTTCAAAATGAGAAATGAGTGCCTGAATTTTTTAGCCATTTGTTTTGCTATCACATAAATTTGCTGTTGAGACTACACATTGTAATATGAAGGGAAGAATCATTTTCTGTGTGTCTAATGGACAATCTTTTAGGGTGACGATCGCATGAAGCTTCCCGGTCCCAATGACAGCAAGTTCTTCCAGAATCTCTTGGATGAAGAGGATTTGGAAGATATGATGGATGCCGAGGAGTATCTGGTCCCTCAGGCTTTTAACATCCCTCCTCCCATCTACACTTCCAGGTCAAGAATTGACTCCAACAGGGTAAGAAGTAATTATATACAAGTACCTTATTATTTCTGAGAAATAAAGTGATGAAGATAAACTATTAGCATTAAAATTTCAAAATACCTAAATAATCATTTTGAGTTCTAGATTAAAAATTATTTTGGAATAATTTTGAAAAGAATTTACCTTTTATTTTAAATTTTAAATTTACCTATTGTTTTAAATATTTATTTTAAATAAGTACCATTCTTCTCTAACAGTCATCAAATCCATCTATTTGTTGATTTATTTTTAAAAATTATCATCCATTCAACATTCATTAAGTATGTCTGCATGAGAAGTATTAATATATATTTGAGAGTCAATGAAATTTGACCTAATTCCTGCTTTAACAAAATGTCCAGGCTGATGAAGGTGTCACACACATGGAGAAACTGTGGCTCACACGGCAGGTGTTCACCGCGGCTGCCATGGAGCATGGAAAAGCAGGAAATTCATGTCTGCAGTTTCTTCCACATACCATAGCAAAACATGTTGCTCGTTTTTTTTTTTTTTTTTTTTCTGGGAAGTAATTCTTCCTCTTAGTCTCTCCCATCTCCGTGACTCGTGAACCAACAGCAGCACCTTTTCCTTGGCCTAATGATGGTGTTTGCCTGATTCTAGATAGACAGCCATCATAAAGAAATCCCTGCTGTTTACTGTTCCACACCCATGTGTTAATCCTCTTAATCCTTAATATAGTTCCTTGAGGTCTTGGTACTATTATCTCGTTTTTCAGAATGAGAAAACTTGCACAGAGAAGTGAGGTGATTTGACAAGGGTCACACGGCCAATCAGAGGGAGTGCAGATTTCTAGCATCAGTTGCCTGTCTTTACTACAGTCTACTGTGGCTTTAAAGTTTTGAGAACATGTTGTTTTCGTTGTATTACTGTTTTTCTTGGCATTGATGACCTCAGAGCCTGGGGCATATATTCTCTGATAGATTCTCCAGTTGATTTACTTACGCATCCCCAAACCTGCTTACACCTTTTACCCTTCTACTTCCATTTAAAAGGTCCGATGCAGAAAGAGGCAAAGATGGTGACCTCATTTAATTTTTCTTTTCTATAAAAAACTATATTTTTGCAGCCCAAACTGAAAATTTTATCTTACCCACAATGGGGACCAGATAACTAAAAGTTCTAAAAACTAAGTCCACTGGTAGATAACAAATGCCAGTCTTCATGGGAAGTGTAAGTCTCTAAACTGTGTACAGGAGGTGTGGAAAAGAGGCGCCTTCGTAAAATGACCATAGTACACCGTAGCATTCATAGTATTAAAGTAAAAATTCATTTTTGATTAAAATCAGGAAGTTTCAAGTTAATAGTTTTTATTTCCTATCGCAAAAAGCTATAAAGCTTTTTCTTTTTATAAGCCTTCACAGATTCCAAATTTTGTTCACTATATTTTGTGATGCTCAATACAAGGTATTCTTAATAAAACTTTGAACTAAATAAATGGAATTAGTGAGAAAAACAGAAGTCACATGAGGACGTATTTGACTTTAGTCACTGTTTTCTAACTATGCATAAAAAGTTTTCTTTTACTTTTCCCGTCTATGAAAAGTGAACTTTACTTAAATACCATTTTATTTTTCAGATATTGAAAAATCTTATTAGATATCTAGATTGTCATAATTTTAAAAAAATTTAGCTTTATGTTTCATGGCAACTTCTGATATATAAATGCTGTTTATTTTCTACAAGGCTGAGTGATGTTATTGTATAGTTAGAATATAAATTCCTTCAATTTTAGGGGCTAGGGTTATAGCTGGCGATGTAGTAGATCAGGTGCCCAGAATGCCAAAAGCCCTTTGATCACTAGTAAAAATCAATCCATCAAACTAAATATTAGATTCTGTGGATTAATTATATACTAAGAGAACATCTTAAAGTGAATTTTGGTGAAACATTTTTAAGCATATTTGATAAACTTTGAAACCAAATAGTAGCTCAGTTTTTAAATATAAATCTTAACTGCTAACTAGCCTAGAAGTTTTAGGTAAAGCTATAAACTTTGTTTTCTCACTTTTGAAATAAACACAATACTACCTATCTGATATAACTGTTGGATAGTTTTTCTATTTACAAGCAAGCAAATATTACCCTCTATTTAGAATCAGCCAAATTTTGTTTGTACGTATCTTTGTCAAAAATCATATATTATAAATAATCACATTTTAATTAAGTTTTCTTCCCCTTACCTACGGAAAGACTATTGATGCAAGGACCATTTGGTAAGCAGATTGTTTCTGCAGGCGTGTGTTAATATCAAATAACTTAGAGAAATTACTTCTTCTATAGAGTTATTATTTAAAATTTCGAATGTATTCTGGTAAATAATAACTTTAAGGTAATGAATCAGTTCAAAATACAATATTGGTATTTGTCCAGAAAGTTGAGATGAAAGCAAATACAAATAATGCTAGGAAATATTCATGTATTTTATAGCTGAAGTTACCTTGTTAGACAGTAGATAATATATAAGTAGTACATAATATTCATTATCTCAAATGTTTTTAGGAATATAATGTGCCCAAAGCACTTCCTCTAGCATGTTATAAACAGAAGACAATGAAAAGGTACTTAGCATAGTGGACGCTCAGCAGGATAGAGACAGGAAAGATGAATCAAATGAGGACAGGTACGGCGAGGGAGTCAGCCACTGTCACAGAGTGGGAAAACTCGATAGGGAAAAGCGGGTGGGGAGGCCTGAGGTCTGGGAAGGCTGCGGGGCAATGAATTAGAAAGATTTGTCTGATGTACATAGTTGGCCTTCTCTAGTTTGTCGTAGGTTAGAAACAAGGACAGAAAAGTTGTTAACTAAGTTCTGCCCATTAGAGGGCAATTGTGACTGAAGTGACTGTTGGGTTTCGTGCACTTTCAGTACAGACAGCAGCGTGGCTTCCTGTAACTAATTTAAAGGAATCTGACTTCCGGAGCCCTTCAGTGTAGAAAAGAGATGTTGTTTCTGACTTGGTTGCTGTAGAGCGCAAGTTAAATTTTATGTGACCCTTTCTTTCCTAGATATAGTTAAATATGTATTGTCAATGTTTTCAATTAAATTTTCAGTGCAGATTTTTTTACTTTAAAATGGATAAATTCAGTCTTTTTTTTCCCTTAAGCTACCTGGGTTTAATATGTAAGTGCAACAGGGATGAATAAAATGCAAATAAATTGATGTAGTGAAGATATTTCAGCTTTAATGATATCAGAAAATTTAATGTGAAAGTTTCAATGTATTTTTATGGAGGAAAGCATGATTTCAGTTGTTGAAGGATCACTGAGTCGTTTGTGATGAAAAATTTAAGAAATTAAGTGCCCCACTTCTTTCAAATTATGTAGTTTTATAAGTATATACAAATATCATGTGTCAATAAAAATAAAAACATACAAACACACCTAACTGTCAGTTATCCAAGCCAAGCTGAAGACAAAAGAACTGTAGTTCCTACCTGCTTCATCTCCATTTCTATCCTGCCCACTAGGTAACAATATTGATAAACTTATGTTTGTATTCAAAATTTGATCTGTTTCTAAAGTACTAGATACAAGCTGGGTATTTTTGCTCCTAAGAAAGTAGGAGCATTCTGTATACTTTAATTTTCACCAATATCACTTCATCCTCAGATTAGGCATTCTAACTTTCATATTTCAATAAGGTTACCACACAGAATGTAATTACCTTTAAGATTTTCATGAATTTTATCCGCCACCCAGCAAATCTTTAATGTAACTCCGGATTCATGATACTGTGCTAAATTTGCTTCTTAATGGTAATAAAAACATGATAGTAACATCAGCTTAAACATATTGAGTGCTTTCTATAACCTGGATACTATTCTTACTTCTTCAAATTTTTCACTTTATTTCACAAAATCCTGTGAGTAGCAACAGAGGTCAGTCTCATTTTAAGAGTTAAGAAAACTGCATGATGGAGAGTTTAGGTAACTAAAAATGATAAGAGAGCTGAGCATTGAGTCCAGGTTTCAATAGTCACGTATGGAGGTCACATTCCTCAAATAATAGATGGGCTGACGAAGGGAGGTTATTTTTTAAGTAGTTATTTACTCTGTGCCACTGATAAAACTAACATTTTTCATCCACTTAATGGAAATATGGATAAAAGAAACTAAAATGGAAATCATGAATCTCTGATTCGGGAAACAAGTTAGTGAGCCAAGTACGTTAGGCTTGGTTTCATCACTTAATCAGGCTTAGCTTTTCCAATATAATAAGATTGAGGTGGATCATCTATAAGCTTCTTCCAAGTTTAAAATTGACATATAATGACTTTCCAGAATATTAATTATATTCTGTGCATATGTATGTATATTATTTAAGAAATATTTCATTGGAAAATAACCAAAAGCATTTTGTGTTACTTCTATACACAAATTTTTCTCCTTATGTGATTAAACATGGAAGAGCAAATCTTATAAGGAAGCATTTCATACCTAGATAGTGTATTAATGATATAACAAGGTTATTTTGGTTGCAATTTACCAAGGATCAATATCAGTTCTAACAAAGGCTGCTACATGATGATAAATGATTGTAGTCTCAGGATATTGGTTTTATATTTTGTCCTAAATATGTCAAGGTTCTCTGCATTTTATCCTTGACATGATGCTTGAGTTTTGGGGATTTGTTTTGTTTACTTTTGTCTTTTGAATACTAAGCCAAAATAGGGGTTCTTCTTGTTAAGACACTTCACAGTATTAGCTTTTTTATTTTTTATCTCAGAGTGTTCCCTGCCTGACCACTGATAAATTAGTGAGTTCACTGTAATCAAAGAACAAATGAATTAATATGTTGCATGTTTTGATAGGCTCGCCAGTATTGGGCGGTGAGGGTAGAATTCGATGACTAAGGTTCTCACTTTGCAGAGTTTATACTCTTGATCAGAATATACCAGGCCTTATAAGAAAAAGACAAGTAAAACCGAATAAGCATATGAGATCAGAGAAAATCATATGAGCTGTATCTTTGTGGAAGAAGAGACCTGGGCTTTGTATTAGACACTTTCCGATCACTGGGACAAAATACCCCATACCTGCAATTTAAAAGAGGAGAGGCTTATTTTGACTCACAGTTTCAGCAGATTCAGTCCATGGTAGGCTGGTTGCAAGGCAGGAACAGCATAGTGGATGACAGCAGTTCACTGAACAGTGATCAGGAAGCAGGGAAAAAGGGAAGATCCAGGGATAAGAATACACACTTCCAAGCCACACCCCAGTGCCCTGCTCTTCCCCCCAGGCCCCACCCCCAAACATGAGACTTACATTTTTATCTAAATCTTCACAGCCTTGTAACAAATCCAGAGAAACAGACATAAAGTGGGCCAGAAAGAAAGCAAAGCAATACAAAACCAAATACAACCTCAATATGAACAAACATGTAGAGCTGTATTTTTCAGTTACTTTTAAAATCTTAGTTGTTACAAAGTGTCTACATTATGCAGTCTGGAAAATGTTTAACAGAGGAATGAAATGGTGTTTCTCCCAATATTCCTGTTTCTTTATAAGCATTATAGAGTCTTAAAACATGATTTCAAAATCTCTTATCTTTAAATGATCCAGTTCGAAATAAAGTCTTTTTTTTAATCTTCCTGAAAAAATAGGTCTCGAATTCCTATCTTTTATTTCTTGTGCCACAGGCCCTTAACACTCCACAAAAATTCCTACAACATACCAGTCATGGTGGTACTCACCTGTAATCCCAGAATTTGGGAGGCTGAGGCAGAAGGATTACATGGAGTTTGAGGCTGACTCGGGCTACATAGTAAGATCAAGGCCAGCCAGAAATGCATGGTGAGATCCTATCTCAAAAACATTCCTACGATATTCCCGTACCTATCTTTATAGTTTTTTTTTTCTTTTTTTGGTAAATAGACACAATTTCCAAGTACAGGTGTATAATATTTCTTTTATGCCAAAGGAAGATGGTTACTGAATATTCCCAATACTTACGTATTGGCACCAATTCTTTTGTTTGTCCACATTTTTTAGAGAACACTTATCTACTATTTTCATCAATGGGACAAACTTGAATGATATATTTTATTACATCTCTCTTTGTATGATGTATTATCATACTGTCACCGACAGTTGAGTGATTTTTGAGCGTTTATCCTAGGAAATGGCTTGGTCATTCCAGTTGACCAGTCACAGTAATTTACTTTCCACTGCTTTCTAGCTCACTTGCACAAAATTGCCCTGAACTGCAAGCGCTCTCCCAACACTGATCTCTTTCAAATGTACATCGTATTAGTGCTTTCTGTTTTACTTTGGAAGTGTGGACGATTTTAACAAAGAATTATCTGTCTTTATAAATTACAGATGTCTCTCTTTTTAATAAGAACCTAACATTATGTTGCATTTATTCATTCTTCTATATTCTTAGAAAATACAGGGATATCAAAATATTTTGATCTCTCTAATTTTCTACTAACCAGATATTCAGAGTTTCCCAGCCTTAAAATTGTGGAAGAAGGAGAGGTTGGGAATAAATGCAAAAAAATGTTAATACATCAATTTCAGTATATAATGTTCCATATTCACATTTACACTGAGATAACAGGCTCTCTTTATCAAAAGGACAACATAGTCTTCTCTCCTCTCATTTGCTAATCTACTGCCCTTTCTTTATCCTGTAATTTATGTCCTTCTCTGGAAATTGGATTCAGTCAGCATTCTCGAGGAAAAAAAAAAATGTACCCAGTGTGATTTGTCTTCCACTCCTTTCTTTGGATAAACTCCCAGCGTGGAGTGTCAAGGCTGGACGAGAAATTAAAGAATTTCCACTACAAACTCCCGGATTTTACAAATGTGTAAAGTGATACTGGAAAAGATAAAACTCATAGCCCAGAGTCCTTAGGCTTCTAAGAGAAAGATAGGAAGCCATACTCTAATCCCTCAGGTCTTAGCCTGTTATTCAGGCTTCTATTGGTTCTGTCAATTTGTTTTTGCTGGTCAAAACCATGGAAATCTTGATTTTGACATCGAGTCTAATGAGAGTTAGTATCAACTGCTTTACAGCTCTCCCGCTGGGAGTGCAATGAGAAGCCAGAGTCCCTGCTGCAGTCTTGCCTCCTCTGTTTACGCTTCTGAGAGACTCCCTGTAATCAAGAGTTAATGGTTTAAAAAGATCAAATGGAATCAACAGAGCCAGAATCAAGGCAAAAAACAGGGAGTGTAGCATGTTTGTTTGGATTCAGTAAGTACATACTTGAAGATAATATGATCCTTACAAGTTTAACAAATGTTTCAAAAACTTCAAACACAAACAGGGCTAGTATTTATTGATCACATATTCATGTGCTAGCCTCTGCTTCAACTTTCTTACATTTATTACCCTCTGTCCTCACAATAGGGTAAGCAGAAAGCGTTACTATTCCCATTTTACAAAAGCAGAAAATGAAACACAGAGCAGCATGGTGCCTTTCTTGACGCTTCTAGCTCATGAGAGATTTAAACGCAGAATTATCTCTCCTATAAAATATGCTTTTAATTCCCAGCCTTCATTGGTAAAAGAAATAGAAAAGCCAACATACCATCACCAATAAATAATAATTGATCAAAATATAAGTATAAACCTAATAATTATTGAGTAGTATAGATTTCTGGTTTCTTTGACTTTTTAAAAATATTTGGGACAATTTTTTATGAAAGTTTTTTATTTTTACTCTAGCCCACAAAATAAAATTTTGAAAAATTGGCTGTAGGAGGCAACATAATTATAAAATCAGAGAGTCCCTTGCACTTTGTAACATTCACAAAAAAACGAGTGATAGCTGAATAGAACTTTAATGATTGTGAAGCAGGTTGGCTTATGTGACATCTTATCATACCGGAGTCTTCATTATGCAAATTCCCTACCTATTAAATGACTCAGTAACTTGCGGGAAAGCTTGGTCACTCAAGAACCAAACCAGGGTCAGGTCTGTGACTCCAAACAGAGTGGCCTGTCTATGACATAATGATTCACCTAAAGGAGCTCCTTGTGCTTGTCATTGTTGAAAACTCCTTATCAGTCCGGGATCTGTACCCCGTCAAACTGTCCTACAATACTGAGACGACCCAGGGCATCAAAACACTGGGTGTGGAAGGAGAGTCTGCCAGCTAAGAACATTTCAGAGATCTTTATGAAGTTATGCCATACTTGAGCAGTTTTCGGCAGGCACAAAAAGCCTCTTTGAACAATCAGAAGAGCCATCTCCCTTTTGGCTAAATAATATTAAGAGGAAAATCGAAGCTAGGGAGAGAAACAAAGAGGAGGGAGGGAAAGCTAGAGAAGACACTTACATAGATTTCGAGTGTTAATGAGTGTTTTATCTAAATTGTTTAGATGGTTATTTGTTAGTATTATTGCCACAGGATCCACAGCTCCACTGGAAATTATTGGACGCATCTCATCAAGAAGCCTATTCTTTACTGTACAAGACCTAGCAAGCACAACTGTGAGTTCTTTCTCTTTTACATAATGGAATTGGCACATTATCATCAACTTCCTATTCAGATTTTTCAGGAGATTATTTAATTTGTGTATGTATTTATTTATTTATTTTACAAATCTATCTTTGTCTGCCATAGCTCTCCTTTCAGGCCAGCCTGCTACACTGATTGCTTCTCAAAAGGTTTGAGAGAAAGTTGTTCCATTTCATTTTCAATAAGGATTGATGGCATTTTGAGAGGTTCAGAATATCGTTTGATTACTCAGGGAAGCAGAAGGAAGATGGTTGTGAAGAGTGGGGGGTGGGCTCACTCATCAGCTTTCTTTTGTGCACTCTCTGCACTTGAATGTGCTCTAATCACAAGCAACTTGTGTTTCAGTCCCTTCCCTCATTCACCTGCCCAAATGAAAAGTTCCCTGCTCAATTCAGAACTCTGACACACCAGAAGCTTCTAAAAACAGGCAAATCTGCACTCTGTAGTTTTAACTCAGACATTGTGAAGGAATGGTGGTAGACCAGCCTCTCTTTACATTTGAGCAAAAGCTGAATTGAGAGGTGGAAAGACCACAATGGGAAACGTTCCAAATACTGTGACTATCTCTTGCTGCAAAATGTCCTATATTGTGATGAAATAACTACTGCAAACAGAGGGGGAAAGAAATTGGAAGTTTAATTCACAACCAATTTGGTTTGCTTTTCCCAGCCATAATCACAGACATTGTTTAGCAACATTCATACTTAATTGTTTTCCCTCCCTAGAAGAAAAACAAAATTTAAAATTCTTAGCCTATTGGAGACGCTGAGATATTTGTAATTCACATTCATCTGGAGCCTGGTACAGCTTTTTAGTTAGAATCAGGTACCGTGGTTCTGTGGAAGAAAGACCAGGCTATTAGATATTCCTGGGTTGAAATGATTAAATTCATCCTTTTACTCCTAGTAATGACATATATTTACAAAAATATGTAATTACTCAGTACTTAATTATCACTTATGCCAGGGACCATATTCTCTAGTATTTATTAGTCTATTTAATGTCATGAAAAATTGGAATTTAGTATTTACTATTTTTTTGCCATTTATTTTTTACAAATATTTTATCATTTACTTTCACTGTTCCTGTTTGTTAGAAGATGAGAATAAAGAAACAGAATTAATATTTTTGAATATAAATAGATCAGGATGAGTGTCTAGATGGCAAGCAAAGCTAAGTCATGATTTCGAAGCCATGATTATTCTTGATCCATGACATATATATTATGAGACACTTGAGAGTAGTTCCAGTAGAATGTAGAAGAGCAAAAGTAGAATACATGTGACGGAAGAATAAAAGCAGGAATTGTGAATCTCAGAGAAGTTCTCTGTATGAAGAAAGCAGACAGAAAGGACACGGAAGGTGAGCTCAATCAGAAGTCTCCCTGAGTGATGAACGTCTGAAAACTGAGAGAAGTGAATGAATGAAATCACAGAAAACACAGAAGATAGTAAGAAAGAAAAGCGATACAGAAAAGTCCAGGCGGAATAAGGGTATAGATGTTGATATCTTTGCCAAAACATTAATCTTAGGCAAGAAGCAGCAATTTTGGTATGAGAAAGTTTAAGAATGAGATTTTAGCCCCTGTCACATAGGAGTTTCTCTGTCCCTGAAGCAATAGATAAAATTTTATTGAATCTAAAATTCGTAGGTAGAACGAAATTCAAACTTTCCTTTTTCTTGTAATTCACTGGGAAGAAAGTTCTTACAGTTTACCAAACTGACTTTAATTTTGGGCTGTTTATTTTATCATTTCTGCTACATAGAGAACAAGACTATTGACAAACAAGATTGCAGGAAAAGTCAGGAGAAAGACTGGCTGAGGCTGGGAAAATGCTATTTTAAGAAATTTGAATGAAGACTATTGAAAGACCAAAAAACATGGACTCCCACTTGGAAATAGGGCTCACATCTGGAAAATGTGGCTTTTTCTAAAGGCCCTGTTCAGCCCAAACACATGATTCATCTGTAGTACCAAGCAAACTCTGAGCAATGCAAAAAACAAAAAAAGACACAGTACATTAAGAGTTGAGAACCAGTAAGGCAGTTGCAAGGATAATACAGATACTAAAGGAACAAAACGTTATGTTGGAGCTCAGTGATGCAATTAGTCATAGAGTACAGGTAAATTCTTTCCATCTGCCTACCTAATCTATATATAATTGTGTAAATAACGTTGTTTACTTAGGAACTGAATGCTAAGTGAGGCTCTTTACATGCACTCTTACAAAATATAATAACAAAAAGGAGACATTTTTCCCCATTGTGGGTTAAGGAAACAGATTCAGAGGAATTGAATAGTTTAAGACATGACTAGAAAGTTGGCATAAAATTCACACCCTTGTCAAGCTTTATTCAGAATCCATTCTGGAAAAGTAAAGTATCAGTAAATTAATGGAGCAGCAGGAGAAAAGACAGAACTACAGAAAGGGAATCAATGAAGTAAAAGGAAAGGCTGTGTTCATAGAAAGGGATTTTGTTTTAAAATTTGTAAGAGTATTTCCTGATCTTGAGGCAAACCGTTTAGCTCCTAAAATATAGTACATGTCAGTTCACAAGCAGGGAGAAAACTCAGACACGACAGTGATTTTGTACTCGCGGATATTCATGGTAAAAATTGTTGGGACTAATTCAGACACAAGTAATCCGAGCAACACTAATGAACACGGACAATCTGAGTGTTGAAAAACACCTCCAAGAACAAGAGAAAATAACCCCAAGGATAAGGACCGGTGGTATAATCGGTTCACGCGAGCCTCAAACAGAGGGTAGAATTGACTGAACTTTGAAGAACTTTGATCTGGAGACTTACAGTATATTAACCCTGGCGCTGGTGCCTGCGTTGAGTCATGGAATGGACATTCTGCAAAAGAAAGTGTGTTCCACGAAAGGCTCGGCGTGTGTGGACTGGCTGCAAATGGATGCAAGATTCCTAGTGAAGAAAAAATGGTATGGAACATTTTTACTCATGGGGAAGGTACAGTAGGGACAGATCCAGATTTTTATGAAGTCAGATTACTCCAAATTGAGGGTTGCAATGGAACCTCTGTACGAAAAATCTTGCACAAGTAAAAAACCTTAACATTGCAAACTTTATAAAATCATAAAACCATGTGAACCTATGACTTGAGCTCTTTACCAGGCCTTTGGAGAGATCTCTAATTTAAAGGCCTGAAGCTTAAGCTTCCTTTCTTTCAAGGTGAATCTGCACCATGGGTAGAAGCGATTAGAAAGCATCCAGGAGGAAGGGCTGCTGCGAATAATGTGCTCCTGGCTCCAAATAGCGTGTTAGTGAGCGCTTCCTTTGGGAGCCTTGAGACGGACAGGCTAGACCCTGGAAGTTTAATATAATAACACATAACCCTTTATTTATTATACTTCCTTATTTTTTTTCTGAAGGAAGATGGTCCAGCACATTTTAAAATTTTATTTGTGGGCTGATAAACATTTTATGAGGGTTCACCTGCCCGGCTCCTTAGGTTGCACTTGCTGCTTCTTTCTGCTTTTCTCTTGACCAGAATTTCCAAGCAGGAGAATATGAAGGTGTTTCAAACCAAAAAATTCGCAGCCTAGACTTGTGTCAAACTCGCACAGAAATACCTCCTTCTCCTGTATAATTAACACGCACATGCTTCTGTGGGACAACAGACTGGACAGAACCCTCAAACCTGCTGCCAGGCTGCTGGTATTTCTTCTAATTGCTTTCACATGAGCTTTTGGTCGCCTTTCAAAAAGAATTTCAGGGGCTGGGGATATTTCTCGGTGGTTAGAACGCTTGTCTAGCAAGCACAAGGCCCTGAGTTTAATCCCTGGCACCAAAATGAAAAATGAAAAAAAAAAAAGAATTTCAGAGATTAGTCCAAAGATATCTAAATATAAATTCACTCACCAAAATATGAGCTACTCCATGTCATTTTCATACTTAGATAAGTAAATTTCGGGCAAATTAGGCAAGATACTAATGTGACTTTATTTAAAGAGCATATTATCCTAAATGATGATACGGATGAAGTAGATACAGTTTCTAAAAGATCTTCTATTAATTTATAAATGATGAAAACAATAATGACTCATAAGACGCTTGAGCTGTCTCATATTTAAGACTTATGGCAAGAAAGACAACTATATTCCTCTTTGTGATTACATTCACGAGACCAATTATTAGTATTTTCCTTTGTCTGAACATACCTGTACCTTGGTTTAATCTTTCCTTATAAAAGTTAAATAATAATTATGCTAAAACAAAATAAAGAACAATATGGCCTGGACAATTTATCATAGGCTTTTTTAAACCTGTCTAGTACTTTTTTTATTTTCTTTTCAGTAGTCATTGATAGAAGAGCTAGGGAATAGAATAGGTGAAAAAGTCGAATGCATTTCTTTCCCAACTCCAAATCATTTATCAAATTACTTTAAGGTTGCAAATTTAAGCACTTTTGTGTAACTTGGTTACTTTGTTTCCAAAATGTGGTTTTCTAAAAGATATTTGTTATGTTTTAAAAATGCTTTAGGGCCTCAATAAGGGGCGGCTCATAGGAATTCTATTTCCACCAAACAAGGTATGAGAGTTCAAACATTTCCAACATGCCATTTCCAATGTGCCTGTCTAATGTCAGCTTTTGCTGAAAAGATCACCAATCACAGGGAGGAAAACTCAGTGGAATCACATGCTCAGGATGTGAGGACTTCTCCATGGCCTTCCAGAATGCCTCCACATGAATTCTGAGATTTCTCTTATTAGAAGCCTGTCTTGGATGCATTCAAGTGTTCAGTAGAATTGATTCAAGGAACTCAAGGCCAGGTTATACGCTACAGAAATATGTGTTTATACGCTTGTATTCCATTGACTCACTCACGCTTTGTCTAAAGAAAACAAAAGTAATAGATTTTGTTTCAGTTTATAATCATCTCTACTGTTAGGACATCCATTAATTGGTCATTTGAAATACACCTTTCTGCGATCAAATTATGAGAGGAGTTTAACAATTCTTGCTTTCATTTATTGCTGTAGTAGGAAAAATATAGTATTTTTAATTGCCAAAGCAATATTTTACAAGGTCCATAAATGATGAATTAATCCATATACATTCAAACGAAACGTGTTATTTCTATTTTATTTACAGCAATAATGTCTGTCATTTTTAATTTTTTTGTTTTTAGGTTTCTTTTGGGACAAGGTGTTACTATGTAGTTCAGGCTAACTTTGAACTCACTCTGTAGCCCAGACTGGCCTTGAATTGGCAGTGATCCTCCTGCTTCAGCCTCCTGAGTGCTGAAATTAGTGTTGAAAATTGATCTCTACCATCACACAAACAACAATGAATACTTCTGTTCTCCTTTCCAAGACATGCATGCTTACTTGACTTGCAACATTTCATATGGTTTTGTGTGTTATTTGGAAAATTCAACATGCAGCTCTATCCCTTTAACTTCCTTGAGGAAAAACCCATATCACATGTACCATACATCTATTCAAATATTTCAGACAAACATAAGTCTATAAAACCCAAATCCAGTAGGATGGTCATGATCATTCCCATTTTACAGAGGAGGACACTGAGCTTTGAGGAATAGTCGATCTTGAGGGTAGAATAACCAGGTGGCGGCGCTTTTCTCAAATCAACCACTGTTCTGCAGCACACAATGTCCCTTCCTAGGATTTTAATACAAAATGTCATTGACTTGTACCTGATCCTGTGACTATTCAGCCATGATTCTCTTGAAAATAATTTTCTGAAAAATTTAAAATGTTAAAATAGGCACCACAATGTGCACTTAGAAGTGGATGGTATGCTCCGCTGGTAGAGAGAGGATGCATTTTGCACTGGCCTACAGTTTCTTTATCCTGAAGGTCCGTCTGTCCTGTTTTTCTTAGTTAGCAGTTTATATTTTCAGGGATAAAGCTGAAGCCTGAGTTCTGTAGGCCTCCACAGTGTTAGGAAATGCACAGGTGTCTCGAAGGAGTATGAACAGTAGTGACAGAATCCAGCAGGGTGGTGAAAAATCGGTGCCTTTGGGACCACTCAGCGTGTGTAAGGATAGTTTCTGGCCATTAGAATTAAGAATTCAAGAAATGCCTTCAGAAATAGTGTTGCTGACACGAAAAGTGAATGTATTAGATAAGCTATAATGATTATATCTGGGTTTAATTTCCATTTAGTACTCACCCTATCTGTACAGTAAGCTGTATGTAATATATAAGTTGAGAAGTGCTAAAATTTTATGTTCTCTCAAATATATCTGATGTTATTGGTTGATTTCTTCATGATAGCGCTCTTTCTGGAATGAGTTGAAATCTCGGTGTTGTTTTAATTTGCATCCCTCGAATGACCAGTGATGTTGAACACTTTTTCATATATTTCTTTGCCATTTGTATTTCTTCATCTGAGAGGTGTCTATTCATTTCAGATGCCCATTTTTGGATTGGGTCTTTAAATTTAGGGGGACTGATTTTTTTGAGTTCTTTATATATTCTAGATTTTAGACCTTTGTCTCAGGAATGGTTGGTAAAAATTTTTTCCCACTCTGTGGGTTTTCGTGCCACTCTGTTGGTGATTTCTTTTGCTGTGCAAAAGCTTTTTAATAGGATGTAATCACAATAACAAATGCTAGCGGGGCTGTGGGGAAAAAAGAACCCTCCCCTCCACTGTTGGTGGGAATGTAGACTGGTCCAACCATCGTGGAATGGTGAAAATCAGTGTGAAGATTCCTCAAAAACCTACAACTAAAGGTTCCATTTGACCCAGCTATTCCTCTGCTTGGTATCTTCCCAGAAGAATTAAAAACATGGTACCACAGTGATACATGTACAACCATGTTTGCAGCAACACAATTTGTAACAGCTAAGTCTTGGAAACAACCCAAATGCCCAACAACTAATGAATGACTAAAGAAGATGTGGTTTTTCTATACAATGGAGTATTACTCTGCCATAAAAAGGATAAACTTGAGATATTTATAGGTAAATGGATGCACCTTGAGATTATACTCTTAAGTGAAATAAATCAGACACACATGAGTACATATCAAATTGTTTCTCTGATATGAGAAACCACAAATGTAAATAAGGACAAAAAACTAAAATAGATACTAAGTAAAAGAAAGATAATATTTAATAGAGAGGAGAATTAGAAAGGGAGGAGGGGGAAGGAAGGAAAGAGAAAAAGGGGAAAAATGTAAATAAAGCTACTTTAAATAGTGAAGGGAGGGGTGGGGAAGGAGGGAGGAACCAAGATGTATCATGTATAGGTACAGATTAAATATGATGAATGTGATCACTATGTATACAATGTACCAATACATGTTCTTGGTAAATAAAATAAAATATATCTGATGAACTGGACAGAGTCCCTGAGATTCTGACTGATACATCCAATAATGAGTTTGGATTTCAGGCATCTATTTATCCATCCTTTGATTTTGTATATCCTACTAAATACAATGAAAATATTCTGGCACTGTGCTACGTGTCAAAGATAAAATAGTAAATTAGTGGATGTTCTCATCTAAATAGGTTCTCATCTAATTAGGATATTTTAAAAAAAGGACATCCTAATAAACAAGTTAAATACTGTTGACAAATTATTCACCTGGGACTGATAAGTTCTTGATGATATTCGTTGAATCAAGGGGTGAGGGGTGGCCCGCGATGGTTACAGCTGGCGTTTATTTTCACAGTGTCTTATGAGAACAGGGTGGAGAGGAGATGCTGGAGAAATGGTCAAGCATTACAGTTTCCAAAAGCCTCCAATGAATGAAGAAATTGAAACTTTATTTATCCTGAAGGCAGTAGGAGTTCTTGGTGGTTTGTGAATAAGGCCAGTTGTGAATATTAGGTTGAAGTGAAGGGATAGACGAAAATCAGGGAGACCAATGAAGACATTATTACAGTAGTCTAGTCAAAAATGATTTCATAATTCAGATAAGCACAAGTGCCTGCTGCTCTTGCAGAATCCTGGTTTACTCCTATTTCCTGGGATAATTACTAATAGTACTTACTTTACCCTCATATTATTAAATTCAAGTGATAATTTAATAACACTTTGCCCGCAACTAAAATGGTGATGAAAATAGAACTGCTAGAACCTGGAATTGGCTGAGGATTTCAGAGTAGATGTTAGATACTTAGATATGAAGAATGGGACAGAGGAGACATCACAGATAACATTAATGCATTCGACTTGCATGATGGGTAAGTTATTGTTACCATTTGCCAAGCTGGGCAAGACAAATGAACTATATTTAATGTAGGTCTTTTCAGTTGTGCAAATGTGACTTTGACGTGTCCTGAGACATTTCAGTGGAGATTCCAGGCCATCACTCCATTATTTGGGTAGGGACCTGATGTTCATTAGTTCCGTGTTACCTGATGTAGGTCCATCATGATTCACTAACAGCAATTTGAGACAATTCTCCAAATCAAATTATCAAACTAAAATAGATGCCCTCTAGCCTAGCTAAAGCCAGGTCTGAAAGAGTGTAAATAAGATGAGGCTTAGAGTGTGAGATATTGACCCAGAGTGATATATCTAGAATAAGTGGAAAATAGAGTCACATTCGATAGAATCTGCGTAGAAACAAATGAGTCTGAGGGTCTCTTACGGAGGAGTAGAAATCATGGGCCTAAAATTGGAATTTCAAACTTGATAAGAAAACACTGACATCAGACTTTGCCTGCTGTAGAGTTTCACCTGCAGTGACTCTGACGTAGCCATGATATGAGGACACCTGGAAGATTTTTTTCTATCCATTTTAAATTATAAAAATCATTTTCAGTTTAGGCCTGTTGACTTTTGCTTGCCATGAGATCTTGGGGGATGTCTCTTGCCATATCTGTTACATTGCCTGATAACAGTGTGACTGATTTATCTCCGATATCCATGTCAGCTTTAAATTAGATTCTCTAGTTTCAGTTCTATTTTTCATTTCTGCTACTTTTATTCTTTTTTTAAGTCGAATGTTAACTACTTTGGAATTTTAAAGGAAATTATTAATCTAGGCTGACTTTGGCAACAGACAGTATAAATGGGAAACTTGAAGTATTGGTCTCTTTTTTTTTCCTGGGAAATTCCAAAGTGGTTCACAAACAGATGCAGGAATGCTTTGTGTATTTTTCCTCTTCCTTTTCATATGCAGTAAAGTCAAATTTGGGAGCTTTTCAAAAATTGTAAAAGCTGCTTAAACTATGGTTAACAAGTAGCTCTTGGGGAAGCGTTTTCTCTTGGGTGCTGCCTTCAATCTGATATTCATTTTGGCACAGATCAGTTGTAAATAGCAGGCCGTTTCTGTGAAATGTAACCGGTGTTTGCTGTGGGCTGGTGGGACAGCTCCGTGCTGTTTGCTCTGTCAGTAGCCATGCGTGAGAACCCACAGTACATTATTCAGAGCGGCTCACATCAACCAGCTGTCCTAATTCCAGGTGGACTGAGAGAAATCTTTTTACTCACAGCAACAGCTGTGCCACCTGGTAGTTTAAAGAGCAGTAGTCAGATGAATGGACCATTGTTACAAATTCACTTTTTATCTAGTAAACAGTTTGTGTAAACTAGCATAACTCAAGATATTTGCAACCTGGTCAATATTGCAATGATAGAAACATTGAAAGGAAGTCTTTATCTGTATTATGTTAAACTGTTTGCTTGTTGCCAATACCTATTATTTAAAATACTGCATAAAATCTACGTGGCACAATTAGGTTTGTAAAAGGCCCTGTAGCCTAGCTAAAGCCAGGTCTGCCTAGTCACATACTATACAGTCCTGCCTAGTCACATACTATACAGTTTCCATACTCCGATACAGAAACTATGCCCTTTATATTTTACATTCTCTTGCACAGATTTTCTGCACACTATCGTTGTTATTTTGACTATAAAAATAAAACTTTCTGGTTTTGGAGTATTGTTAAAGAGAAAGCGAATTGTTTCACTATTGCCTTTTTATTTGCCAGTTAGCTCTAAATAATGACATTTTTAAGTGGGACTCTTGTATGTGGTGTTTTAGTGGACAAAATTGATGGTAAATGACATTCACACATGAAATAAGGTAAAAACAAAGAAAAAGCAAACTCACAAATAAGGTAACAGTCTATAAAAGAGAATGAAATTAAATTGAATGGGTTATAGATGCCTCTTGCTGTTATAAGCTATTTGTTTTCTCAGTGTATAAATGGATACATAGACACACGCATGAAGACTCATGTGCACACACAGCCTACAATAGTTTTATGTAAACCTTTACCAGTAGTACAAAAGGAAACATTATATTCACACCATAGCATTACATTTCAATTTCTAAAATAATAGCATTCAAACTCAGAATGCTTATTATCTTTTTTCCCATTCTTAGCTGTCTAATAGGTTATTTATTTTTAAAGCTATTTTTGTAATTCCTCAACATTATCTAATTATGTGGACACACGTAGAAATAAACACCATGAAATAAAAGTATATCAGTTGACAGCAAGTGTGTATTTGGTTTTAGTAACTGCCTTTTATAGATACAAGTTTTAAGTAACATATCCTCCTCTTTGGAAGACATCCTGTTTTGTAAATAGTGTCATTCAAAAAAGACTACTTTTAATTAATCTGTTCATGGATCATTTTACCTACAGTATTTCATATTACATACGTATTCTTTTACCTAATAAATATACAGCCTTTTCAACTAGAAAGGTGGATATTTGTCTTCAAATTAAATCTCCATGAAGATTATTTTGACTATATTGATATGTATTTCAGCTTAGAAAAAAAGCCATTTTAATATATTTAAAACAAATAGTTTCAGGTGTATTAAGGAGAAAAGTATATTCCTTTTTTTTTGGAAAGCCCTCTGCACAGTATCCAGGTCCAAAGCAGAATTTTTACCACTTATAAGATGCTAGTTTGCGGCTGAGAGTTGTAATGGAATGTATAATAGATAGGGACTCAAGGAATCTTCTTTCTAGGACTGTCACTAGATATGTCAGACAGATATGGAAACTTAAAAATTAATTTAATGTCTTAGAGCATCACTGTCTCCACTTGTAAAATGGAACCTTTAAGTTAATAGATTTTATTTCCCACTAGTTTTTCCACTAATCACCATCCAAAAGTATTTTTGCCAAGAACAAGAATATTGCATATAGGCTAAGTGAGAGTTTGTACGAACTCCATTTAAAAAACAGAAGTAAAAGTGAAGAATATAGTTTGAAAAGATTTATGCAAGAAAATGTTACAAGAGACTTTTGTTTAAATGCTAATTACATTTTATAATATCTAACAACTAAGAGAAAGCTATTTATTTTATACAGAAATAGTATGATAGCTGAAAGTGATCTTGCTCATTACCTGCCTTATAGCCCCACATCTCTTTATAGAGTTAAGCACACTGAGGCCCCAAGTGATTAAGGACTTTGTTAAATGTTTGCGATCCAGTGAAAAATACTCAAAAACATATTCCTAGGAGTAGAAAGACTTCATGACTGCAACCATTACTTTTAAGTCTGTGGGATTTTGTCCTCAGATGTTGCCCCAACTCAGTGCAGTGATTATATACTAAGAAGTTTCCATGTAATATTCTTCATGATAACGGGACGGAAGATTCATTTAGAGTCAGAATACTCAAAATCATGGTCATAATAAAGGCTTAATGGTTTCATTTCTGCTCTTTAAAATATTTCAACAGAACTAGGTGTTCTTAAGAGTATGCTTTAGAAGATGAAGAAAAATGGTATGCCCTTCCTGCTGAGAAGAACTATTGGGAGTTTTCTGAGAAAAGTGCTAGAAGTTTTTCTCTTAACATTGAAAAATGTTCCTTATCAAAATATGCTTCTGAAAAAATACAGAACCAAGGAAGGGAAGGAAAGAGGCAGGCAGGGAGGAAGAGAGAAAAGAAAATGGGTAATTTAGAAGCAGTTTCATTTAGTGACTTGCTCTATTTTTATCATTTTTCCACCTCAAGTCTTTTTTCTCCATCCCACTCTCTCCCCTTCTTCTTTTTTCTCTCTCGATCTCTTGCCCCCATGCATTAAAGATCTCCCTATTTAGCATTTATCTTCTGTTTGTGCTCCCTCTGCATGTGCGTGTGTGCGTGCATGTGTGTGTGTGTGTGTGTGTGTGTGTGTGCATGTGTCTTGATAGATACAGCTATAGCTATATATACGGGTGTACAGGTAGGGGATAAAAAACAGCTGGGATATATTATGTACATGAACCAACTCTCCCAGGATAAATATGATAGTATGTACTGCAAGCATGTACTAAAATAAAAAAGAAGTGTATTTAGTTCACAATTTTGGAAGGTAAAAGTATAAACCACATGAGCAAAGTTCTGTGAAGCCCCACTTGATATGTCGCATCATGGCAGATGGCATCACATTAGTAGAAATATGTGCAAGAGTGATTACATGCCCAGACAAGAAGCTAGAGCAAGGGCGGGAGACAGGCTTGCTGTCTGCACACCAATCCATCCTCCTATTAGAGTAAAGGCAGCATCCTCAGTGAGCACAGGACCTCACACCAGGCTGCACCGCTCTGTACTCCACGCTGAGGCCCAAGGCTCCACGGGAACCTTGGCTGACACATTCAGTTCATGTCCCGACCATAGCACCAAGCACAGCAAACACAGAGCCGGTACTGTGTAATTACTAAGCTTGGGAAGAGTGACAAAGGTCTTACTCCTTATCTTAATAAAGCTAAGGAATGGTGGTGAGAATATAAAATTCTTTCTTTATGCCTTTTTTTGTTTGTTTTACTGTGCTGATAACATTCTTCAGGTACATCATGTAATACTTCTCTCTAAGCAGTGAGTTAAAACAAAAGGCGTAAAGGAAGGAATTTTCACTTTCATTTCATTTTACTAACTCATCTAGCCATGAATACTTTAAAGGGAAATATCTTCTTTTTCTTCTGATATCTGAAAAAGGGTATGGACTTATTGCCTATGGATACAAGAGCTGACTTACCCCCAGCCAAGCAGGGAAAGGAATTTATTGACTAAACCCTCTACTCAGAATAATAAATCCATAAGTAAGAGCTCTGTCATGGAAAATCTTTGTGGTCTCCAGTTATTTAAACTTTCTATTTCTACTTTAGGGAGCTGGTTTTGTTCTTGGCAAGATATATATATATGGGGGGCTGCGGCATAGTGCAGGGGGAAGAGAGGGGAGGCAAATATGAGAAAAACAGAAATGTTAAAATCAAATTGTTAGTCATAATGAAAATACTAGAGTAATGGCTTTTGAGCCAGCCATCAATAGATGTATGAACACAAGCACATCCCTTAATTTCCCTCATCCTTAATTTCTTCAGCTGTAAAATGAGGATTATAATTTTTAATAATAATATTGCCATGCAAGGTTGTATAAATAAACAAGATCTAACATAGTCTAAGTCATGTGGCAGACATGTGATATATATTGCTTTCCCTTCTTCTTTCTCAATTTCCCTACTAGTAATTCTATATTCATCTGTGAAAAAAAATAGATATTAGAAGTAGACTTTGAGAATTGATTTAGAGAACATAGTTATTAATGTTTATAAAAGACACTATTATACTTTGTGAGTTCTATACCGACTCTCCTTCAAACCTATTGATACCATTCATAGCTTCCTTTTTATTAAAAATCCTTTTAGTAATTGAACAGATGAGACATAGAAGATTAAAGTTTCCAGGATTAGTGAAACGTGGCTAGGGAGTAAGAGACCCAAACAGTATTCTTTCTAATGTGTGTATTTGTAAAGTGACTTCTTCAGAATCAGGAGAGATAATCAAAGAAAGTATATAAAGGTGTAAATTAATGAATAACTGATACACAAATCGCATAAAGATATATGTGAGAGAGAGATTTATGTTAGCTACTGAAATCTCATAGGCTTCCCCCTGGCTTTAATAGTTTGAGGCCCTAATGGGCATGTTTGTTTGTTCTCTTGTGGTTGCCCTTTGCAAAATGAAGGTTCTAAATCTAGATAGCTCCAAACACTGCAATGTGAGCTCATCTATGAGAAAGATACAGCGTTATAGCAATGCATCAGGAATTTTACATACTGCAAAAACTTTTTGTCCCAGCTGTTACCTGACCTCAGAAAATGTGGAAATGCCCGTTAGAATGTTAAGCACATATACCTGGAAAGAACAAAGGTGAAGAACTCTAATAATAAATTACTGCTGATGGATTAGCAATGTCTTACGTTCTATTTTAGTCAAAAGGATTGAGTGTTCCTTGACCACAGAAACTGTAATCTTATAGTTATTATTAAGAGTAATAATTACTTGAGGGTTAAAAAACACTCATTAAGCCTTTATTTAATTTAGATAGATGTTAGTCATTTAGGCATGTAATAATTTTGTTTCATAAGAAGATATATTTGTATGATAAATTTAAAACCTATCTCAGAGGACAGTCTACCTGGTTAGCCATTTAAAATTTCTCAGGAACAATATTAAATAATATGGAATATCTCATACCTGGAATGAGGCAAACTTCAAATATTTATCATTCGGCTCTAAAGTGAGTATTAGGGCACGATATATTTTAAAGCGCATTTAACACCATGTTTTACTCGCCTTCTCTAAAACCTCTGGCATTTGAGTCCCAGTTAATCGTAGAATGTCCCAGAGATGCGGCCACAAAAGTAAACTCTACTCCGTCCATCACCCTTACAAATCTCCCACCAGGAGCAAGCTGTGTTTCACCTGCCAGTTCATATCCCACCTCCTTCTAGCTCTGTCCTGCTGAAAGTATATCCCCTTCGCAGCTAACTGAAAGATGCACCCAGGGCTGCTTCAGAAAGATCCACAAAGCGGGGCTTTGATGGACAGCAGAAAGTGCTACAACTGAAAAACAAAAGCCTTTTAACTGATAGCGCCGCTTTGTTCTGCTCACAACTTTAAGGTCACTCCTGCTCATTCTGGCTGAGGGGAGGATCTTAATTTTTACGCGACCAATTTACTTGCAGCTGTCATTCTTCCCGATATTAAAAGGTTCAGCTCCTCCAGTGCGGGGCGTCGAGGGAGGGAGGGATGAGAAGAGCTCGTTGTAAACTAAAAACAGCGCAAACAAGTAAAATCTGGCTTGGCTCTGAAGTACAAAAAGTTATTTTCAAAGCCTATAAATTATGACATAGTGATTAACATGTAATTTAAATATATTTAAACAACAATTATATCACATTTCCAGCCCAGCTAATTGGACTCGCAGATGTTCCCTTGGAGCCGCGTGGCCCTTCCAGGGGGAAATAAATGAGGTGCTTTTTATCATGGAAAACAGATAAAAAAGCAAACTGAAAAATGGAAATAGAAACATAAAAAGCAGCCAGTAGCCCTAAAAACAATGAATGCTAAGGGGATTGGCCGAGAGGGTTTTTTTTTTTTTCTTTCTCCATTTTAATGCTGAAAATAAGGGAAGGCATGAAGATGCTCTATGACTGTGATGCTATTTGGCAGAGTGTCCGCAGGAGGAGCTGGCAGGTTGCTGACTGAAAGTCTTGGCGGAGCCGGGACAGGGATGCTGTACGCATTCCAATAGGCAGAGCTCTGCCGCATGTCTTGGGCAGGCCAACTGCAAGAGAGCCGGATCATCTTTTTAACACACGCCTTTACAACTGAAGGCATTCTAGCCCAGATAATCAAGAGGTCTAATGAACTGTTTCCTGATAAAGAATGACTGTAGAGTTATTCCTTTGATCATTTATCTTCCAAGTTTTATAAAATACGACATGTGCAATCCATGCTAGGTTCTTAGCTCTAATTCAAGGAAGCGAAGAGGTCAAAGGAAGACTGGCAATTACTAATGTTTTGGAACACCTGGACTTCTAATGCGTCATCATAGTTTTGAAATAAATTCACTCCAGCCTCATTCCACTCTTGTTTTTCTTCTAATGCTAACAGGCAATATTTGCTAGTACAGTGTAGATCCCCAGAGTCCATGTTTCTTTGGGTATTTCATATGCTGTAGAGTCTACCACAATGTCTATCCTTTCACTGTTGAGAAAATTGATGACACACTTAAGGCCAGAGCTTGTAAAATGATAAAGTGTCACCCAACAGGCAGTTGTCATATTTTGTACCAACCCTCTAATATTTTACAAATCATTGCACTACATTTAAAACAATTCCTCTTTTGAATTTGATGAACAAGTATTTGATTTTGTTTCTTTCTAAAAGAGCAAAATAAGCTAATATTTTAAATGATCAGAGAACAGATAAGCATTTAAGAATGTCTCTTTGATGAGTAGCTTTGACATCTTTGTTGCTGATCTTTAAAAATTCAGTTTAGTTGATGGAAATATTTAAATGTTATATATCTTCATTTATATAGTAGTGCAAAGTTTGCAAAGTTTATGTTACTTCATCATCCTAGTAAAGTAGAAGGACCAAAGATAAACGGCTGAGGTGTCTCATGCATGACAAACTTCACACTATAATACTTATAATTGGGACCAGAGCCCAAAACTTTTTTTTTCTTTTTATTAGTACATGTCTGCAGTACATAACGTTGACAATCCTTTTGTGGAGCTGATACATGCACATAACACATCTCGGTTCCTTTTTTCATCCCTTTTCCCTCCCCACCCCCTTTCTCTTTTTCCCCTTCCTGTTTGAGAAACATCTCTCTCCCTACTCCTATTATCCATCTTTTATTTCACTCTTTATATTTCGGGTTTCTCATATCAGAGAAACCATGTGATATTTAAGCTTATGTGTCTGATTTTAACATTATGGTCTCAGTGCATATATTTTTCTGTGAATGACTAAAGCTTATCTTTCTTTTTTTTCGAACGTATGACTTTAAATATGATTTTATTAATTTTATGTTGTTTTTTATTAATACACGTTTTCAGTTCATAAGGTTTACATTCCTTGTGTGGAGTTGGTACGTGCACAGAACACATCTTGATTCCTTTTTCTAATCTCCTTTTCTTCTCTTTCCCTGTACCTCCCTCTGTCTCTTGATCCCCTTTCCATTTGAGAAAGATCTATCTCCCTATTTTGTATCATCTATCTTTTATTATGCTCTTCATGTATAATTTGGGTTTCTTATGTAAGAGAATCCATGTGATATTGAAGCTCGTGTGCCTGATTTATTTATTTCACTAACATTATGGTCTCAAGGTGTATCTGTTTTACTACAGATGACTCACGTTTATCTTTATGGCAGAGTACTAATCCAATGTGTGTAAATACCACATTTTCTTTATCTATTCATCTCTTGGTGGACATACAGGCCGCTTCCTCAATTTTATGAATTATGTTGCTACCAACATGGGTTTGCTTGTATCGCTGTAATGTGTCTTTAACTCAGGAAGATACCTGGAAGGGGGACAGCGGCGTCAAATTAACTTTATACATTATACTCATTGTATGAGTTCAAACACTATAGAAAACACAATCAAACCTCCCAAATTTAAAGACCAAATTAAAAATGGGGATCTGAAATGAATAAACATTTCTCAGACAAGAAACAAAAATGGCAAATAAATACATGAAAAAGTGTTCAACATCACTAGTCATTCAAGAGATGCAAATCAAAACAACGTTAAGAATTCCATCTCACTCCAGAAAGAACAACGATTATCAACAAATCAACCAATAACAAATGCTGGCAGGGCTGCGGGGAAAAGGAGCCCTCCTCCACTGTTGGTGGGAATGTAGACTGGTCTGACCACTGTGGAAATCAGTGTGGAGATTCCTCAGAAAACTACAACTAGAGGTTCCATTTGACCCAGCTATTCCCCTGCTTGGTATCTTCCCAGAAGAATTAAAATCATCATACCACAGTGATATGTCCACAACCATGTTCATAGCAGCACAGTTTGTAATAGCTAAGTCTTGGAAACAACCTAAATGCCCAACAACTAATGAATGGCTAAAGAAAATGTGTTTTTTCTACATAATGGAGTACTACTCTGCCCTTGAAAAGGATAAACTAGAGATGTTTGTAGGTAAATGGATGTACCTCGAGGACATACTCTTAAGTGAAATAAATCAGACACTCACAAGTACACATTCAGTTGTTTCCCTCATATGAGAAATCATAAGCGTAAATGAAGACAAAGAGGTGTAATAGGTATTCTATAAAAGCTTATCTTTCTTTATGGCAGAGTTGTACTCTGTTATGTGTAAATAATACATTTTCTTTATTTGTTCATCTGTTAATGGACATATAGGCAGCTTCCAAGATTTAGGTATTATGAATTGTGCTGCTATAAACATGCACAAGTATGTACCAGTGAATATGATGCCTTTAATTCTTAGGAGACAATCTGTATAGTATGATAACAACTCCTAGGCATTGTGTATTAAAGATATCTCTAGAAACAATCTAAATGTTCATCAAGGAGTAGATAGATAAAGAAAATGAGATACATAATATGCAACAGAATACTGTTTGGTCATAAGAAAGGAGGAAATCCCATCATTTGAAACAACATAGATGGAACCGGAGATCAGAATTTAGTGCAATAACCCAGGAAAATAACAATAAGTATTGAGAGATCTCACTCCTATGTGAATCCTAAAGAATCGATCTCAGAAATTGAGAGTATAATGGTGGTTATTACAGGTGGTTATGGAGACAATGGGGGAAGTGGGGAAGGTGGGAGTGATAGGAGATTTTGATCAGTGAGTACTAAGCTACAGTTTTATAAGAGCAAGAATTTCTAGTGTGCGGTTGTATAGTGGAGTAAACCTGGATAATAATAATGTGCTGTACATTTCAAAAAGCCAAAAGGAGTTTGGATTTTTTTCATAATAAAAAATGGATTAATGTGTGAGGATAAATATGCTTAACCTGATTTAAACATTGGGCAATGTATACATGTGTCAAAACCTCACAGCAACTTTTAACATGTATAAATTTTCCGTATCAATTAGAAATACATTTTCTAGGGGCTAGGGATTTAGCTCAGTGATTAGAGTGCTTGCCTTGCAAGCACAAGGGCCTGAGTTTGATCCCCGGAACCACAAAAAAAAAAAAAAGTGTCAAAAAAGAAATACATTTTCTAAAAAAACCTTCAAAAATATGTATCTCTAACTTTCTATGGCATAATCTCCAGGACATTATTAGTTGTTTTCAGAAGAAAACAGGTGCATACATTTTTAGGCTGTCATAGCTGTGGGGAAAATAAAAATATAAACTCACTGTTGGGGTTCTGGATTTATACTTTGATTGGTCCAGCTGACTGAATTCATTACAGGGAAATGTATTATTCATTTGTTGCTGATTTACATGAAATAGTTCCTCTACATGGGACCATATTCTTCTTAGACTATTTTATGACTCTGTAAATTGCATGAACATTGACCTGAGAAAATATTTTCCATATTTCATACAAAACATGTAGGGGTCTTGGATGTTTATTTTAGTCATTTCTGTTTACTTAAAATTGGAATGTAGAGAATGCAAGCATTGTACAACCACCTAATTTTGCTGACATTATTCTTTATCTACAGTATGTATGAAAGTGGAAAAGTGCTTGGCACATAGATATCAGATTCTCAAGAAATGTGTTTAATATAAATGAGTGAAATATATATGTGTGTGTGTAATTTTAATATTAAGAAATAGAGTTAGTATTCATGCAACTCCTTTTCCTTACCCTCAGGAATGTTGTCCTTAATAATTTATCATATTTTATATCTATTTTCACTTAGCCCAAAGGGTAGACTATTAAGCTATAAAAATATAGAGTCCTTCCTTTTTAAAATTGACTGATTCTTAGTGCATAAAAGGAATGTAAAGCATGTTTCCAGAAAAGGAACTGATTTTTAAAATTTTCTCCTGTTTCTTAAAGTTGATAAAGATGAAATATTATGTACCTCTTCTGTGAGGAGAGGCTAAGGATTTGACCCTTTGCTGAAGTAGTAAATAACAATAGCAAAAACTTGTTGCAGGCAAATTGAAACCCACTTCTAACTTTTCTAGATGTGTTGTTTTTCTTCTAAGAGGAAAGCTGATGCGAAGGTATGAAACTATCCAACATGGGGGCTGGGGATTTAGCTCAGTGATTAGAGTGCTTGCCTTGCAAGCACAAGGGCCTGAGTTCGATCCCCAGCACCACAAAAACAAAACAAAACAAACAAAAAAAAAAACTGTCCAACATGTTAAGGAAAGAACCTTCCCTCGTTTACATCTAGTCATTGCTTTTTCCTTTCTTCTAGGGTTAATCACAATATTTATTTTGAATTGTTTTTTAATCCACTGAAAAGTTTTGCTTATTCAATAAAATTTTCCTCTTCAGAGGTTTAATTATTTAATTCCTCAAACATAAAAAAAAACTGCTTGTCAGATACATATGATCTTACTGTATAGGAAAATTCACTGTTGTGCACGTTTTCCCCTTCGGTTCATACAACTCACGTGCCTTTTTCTTTTTGTTTCTTTTTTTTTTTAATTTTTCATTCATGTGGCCTCTTATTATATCCATCATCCCATTTTTCTTTTCTATTAGAGTGAAATTGGACACAGCCCTCCTCCTGCCTACACCCCCATGTCGGGAGTAAGTATTTCACAATCAACCTTCATCTCGTAGGACGTTTGGTCTTCGCCCACCATGTTTCTTCTCTCCGTCATCTCCTCATAAGTCCCTCATTTTGCCATTGCCAACAGTGAGTTGGGTAGCTGCCTCTGTAGATGTCCTTGATCTCAGTGGATAACCCAAGGCTGAGATAGCATGCAACAGTAGCTTTCAGTTTTGAGCTGAAGGAGTTACGTGGGCTCATAAATTATGCTTCAGGGTGAGGCTGCTGGCTATCTTTCCATGATGATAGGTCATGTTCTAAAAAGTCAGAATCTCACTGATGATTCTTCAGTTCTGTACTGGAGGCTCCAAGTCACAGACACCACAGAATGGAAGTGACTAAGGAAACAGCACTATGCATAATAGGTCAGTGTCCTTCTGCACTTAAGGCCATTTATCACGAAAATGTACTTTGAATTTTTTATCTAAAAATAGACTGTTGTAAGAAAGGGACATAAAATACTGTTTATTAGATCATATTTCACTTGGTTAGTGGAAATTTGAAAAGATGCATCTACATTATTTTCCCATGATTTACTTTCCAAGAAAAAAATAGAATTTTAAATGTTTCTAGTCTAACTCAAGTTCATTAGCCAGTAGGAAAAAAAAAAAAATCAATAAATACTATGATTTTTTTCTCCGAAAGGCAAGGTTCAATATCTTTTGAGTTGACAGCTCAGGACTACAGCTTTAGGAAGACTATTATTCCTAAGAACGTCTTTCCAAATATGTTTCTGCTCTTGACAGAACCAGTTCATATACCGAGACGGGGGCTTCACGGCTGATCAGGGCATGCCAGTGCCCTACCGAGCCACGACCAGCACCATCCCAGAAGCCCCAGTGGTTCAAGGGGCTGCAGCAGAGATCTTCGATGACTCCTGCTGTAACGGCACCCTGCGCAAGCCAGTGGCACCCCACATCCAAGAGGACAGCAACACCCAGAGGTACAGCGCTGACCCCACCGTGTTCGCCCCTGAACGGAGCCCTAGAGGAGAGCTGGATGAAGAAGGCTACATGACTCCTATGCGAGACAAACCCAAACAAGGTACAAGGCAGACACTCAGAAATGTTGATACATAAGCAAAATGGAGAACAGACATTGTAAAGCTGGGCAGGGTGCGACGCCCCTGTAGTGCCACCTAATCAGGAGGCTGGGACAGAATGATAGCAAGCTCTATGCCAACCTGGGCAACTTTGCAAGACCACATCTAGAAAAAAGTACATAATATAAGAATAGGAATTGTCAGAAGGCATTGAAAAGAGCTCAAATAAGACTTCTAAGAGAAAAACCAATCAGTCCACAGACACTGTATTCTCAGATTTTATGTGTAAGAACCGAGATCCAAGTTCCTATAGAGGATTGTTATATCCTTGGAGTATAGAATTTTAGTATAGACATGCCTACATTTTAATTTAAAAAGTTTCAAGAATCTGGTAAAATAATGAAATTATGTCTCCTTTGAAAGTTCTCTCAAATATTTTTTTTTCCAAATTAAATCCTAATACTAACTGTAAAGTTTACCCTACTCCTATGGAGGCACTAATAAAAAACAGGGTAGTAGAACAAGATTATATAAATTAGAAGAACTGAATTCTAGTATGAAGCCAGAAAAAGACTAGAAGACTTGTCCTTTCTACTTCACATGATTGTTCTAAGAATGAAAAAAGTATCTTGTAAATTACTGAACTGAAATATTAAATATATCTATATATGTATATGGAATATTCATGATTATCTTTGAACTTGCACAAGAAATTATAATTCTGAACTGTATTCAGTATATCTATAATGAGGAAAAAATAACCCTCTTTGATGGGTTTTCTCTTCTACATGTTCAGCTAAGAGCAGGGCACAGAAAATTTATTTCAGAATGGAGGACAAACTGAGAATCTAACATATATGTGTACACATGCCTTCTGTGGTCTGTATCACAGACATGCAGATGGAATTAACTTTGAGAAGAGCAGCATTGGTTACCAGGATTATTTTTTTATCTTACGCTAACACCTATACACCAAATTAGTTTATTAGGTTGAACCATACACAATAGACACTAATTGGTTCTACCCTACAAAACAACTATTTCATATAATTAAAACTAATGGTTTGTTCTTTTGTCATTGTGATTGGACATTGGGAATAAATATTATAACGATGCTTTATTGTTAAAGCAAGTACATATGTAACGCCATGCAACTGAACTAGAGACATTGAAATGTCAGATTAGTTCTATTAGTTGATAGTTTTCCTTAGATGATTCCTTTCTTTCGTGTAAAAGCTTCCTGGGGAAAGTTCCCATCAAGTCCCTGTTACTGATGGTACAAGCCTTCATGGTAAGCCAAGTAGACTAAAAGCACTATTGCTTCCCTTCATCAAGTTCCCTTGGACTTTTCAATAGTCTTTATAAAAATTCAGATTCATCTACATGGAAAAGCTCTTTAACCCTGGTAAGTAGTCTTAATCTCTAATATAAATTATTGACTTTAGAAAAACAAAAGCATTTACACAACTGACCCATATGTGGGACAGACAAATGCAATAAGAAGAAAAGAATAACAACCTAGAGAATGAGGATTCTGATCCAGACCTTGTCGGTGCTTGTTTTATCATTAACTTTTTTGGCCCACTTATTCCTTTGTCATGTGGCAGTGACAATCTACGGGGCATTTTTGCTGAGAATTCATGAAAACGAATCTGTGAGTTGCTGGTTCTAGACAAGAAAGCCAACCACTGCATGTGACCTTGGTCTGGTTAACGTTTTCCCCAGAGCAGGTGCTACCTGATATTTTTTATTCCTTCAGAATACCTGAATCCCGTGGAGGAGAACCCTTTTGTTTCTCGGAGAAAAAATGGAGACCTCCAAGCTTTGGATAACCCTGAGTACCACGGCGCTTCCGAGGGCCCACCCAAGGCGGAGGATGAGTATGTGCACGAGCCCTTGTACCTCAACACTTTTGCCAACGCCTTGGGGAACGCCGAGTATCTGAAGAACAACGTACTGTCTGTGCCGGAGAAGGCCAAGAAAGCGTTTGACAACCCTGACTACTGGAACCACAGCCTGCCGCCCCGCAGCACCCTTCAGCACCCAGACTACCTACAGGAGTACAGCACAAAGTATTTTTATAAACAGAATGGACGGATCCGGCCCATTGTGGCGGAGAATCCTGAATACCTCTCCGAGTTCTCGCTGAAGCCGGGCACTGTGCTGCCTCCTCCCCCCTACAGACACCGGAATACTGTGGTGTAAGGGCAGCAGCCGCTGGAGGGTGGGAAGACACACCCGCCCCATTTCCCCACCCCTCCCTTTCTCCGGTGACCTTCCTTCTGCCCCAAGGCCAGTAGTTTTGACACTTCCCAGTGGAAGACATAGAGATGCGATGATAATTCTGTGCTTATCTAACTTGAACTTTAGAAGGAAGGACAGAAGGAGAAAGACAGGAGGAACCACACTGTTTCTTCATTTCTCTGCATGTGTTGTCAGAAGTGGGTCAGCTAGAAAAGGATGAGAAAATACCAGATAATACTGCCTACCGTCAAACTGGTTTCAGCCAACCAACCTCCATTTCTCCCTCCCTCCCTGCCTTCTTTCCTTCCTTCCTTTACTTACTTTTTAAACACAAACAGATGAAATAACCATGCTGTCTCCTCCTATCTGCAGTAATTGATGTGTGCATCTTCAGTGTCCCTGGAACTCTTCAGTTTCCATTGGAACAAAAATACCCATTTCGTAAGGTGATAGTAACTGACATTGAGAATCCCATTTCTGTCTCCTACATTATATTCTATCCTGACGAGTAAGAACGGCCAACCCAGCTTTCATAATTTTTAAATCTCCATTAAATGTACACCTAGTGATTATGTTTGGAAGGCTTTTTGCTTTCTAAAAAATTTTTTTTTCCCTTTGGCATTTTTTTTGTTTTTGTACTAGTTTTTCCTCTAGGTTTTCATTTTTCTAATTGTGAAGATATTTAACATCAAACTTCTTCACACAATTTAAACAAAAAATTTTAATATAAAGAAGAGGTCACTATTTTAAAAAGTCTTTATAGCTAGAAGGGAAGGCCAAGATGCTAGTCAAACGCAGCATCAAATGTAGCTTTCAGGTTCACAATAGTGAATTTATGGTCCGTCTATCCTTTATATTTGTTAGTATTTTCTTCTCCTCCATAGATGACAGTACTTGGTTGGCAGTCGGTAATTTTAAGAGTAGAGGGGAAACTAAGAGACAGTTATGTGTGGTTCAAGAAAACTACTGACACTTTCAGGGGTGGTCCAATGGGGAGCTCCACAAACTGGAAGCAACACACTGGATTGGGTATGTCTACCTAGCAGGTACTCAGAAACATAGTTTGCACTTAAGCTATGATTTTATTTTTTTCTTTTTCTGGACTCCATTTTGGATTTTGAATGAAGCAATATGGAAGCAACCAGCAAATTAACTAATTTAAGTACATTTTTTAAAAAGATGAGATAAAAACAGACTGTGAAAACACCAACCCAATCAGGACTTTGGAACAGTATCTAGAGATTATGGTCAGAGAGCCAGCACGTTATCTACATACGCGACCACATTTGCCACGTAAATAAATTGGTTCAGTTTTCTGCTCCATATGAAGGGATGCAAGTTGAGGACTGGCTTGAATTCCGTGGAATTTCTAGTGTGAGACTTTATTTATGTTGAGTAGAAGATAATGCTTCGCACATCAATTGGTATAATAAAAATAAAAACAAACATTCACATCTTATGGGTAGATCCTTGGGTCAAAAATTTGTAAATGAATATGAAAAATCATCTCATGCAATAATATTTTTATTAATCACAAATATTAATCTCTTGATACTTTATGTCATAACTCTTTTTCTTCACATACTGCATCTTACTTCTAGAACTATCTTTATTCATTTCATTCTAAAAGAATATCTACTGACTTAAGATGAGTGATAAGAGTTGAGTCTCCAGGAGCTCAGGGCCTCATGTTAGCAATTAGGAAAATAGGGTGTACATCTCTCTTTTCCACAATATTCTGCTTCAAGTCATTTAAATTTTTGGAAGTTATTTCTTTCTAATGTTAAAATATTAAGAGTAAATTAGAATCAGTAACCTCAAGGGAATCGATTACAATAAAAATCTCTATTAGTAACACAGAGTTTAAAGGAAAAAAAATTTACAAGAAAATCTACCTATTTTAAAAAACATAAATCTATCCACCAGCATAAGTTATCCAACTCTTATTTATTTAGAGCCTACTAAAAGCACTGTGTTAAATGAGGAATAGCCAAACGAGTGGAATATCACCCCTTATGTCAAAAATTTTATAGTCTAGGAGGCGTATTTAGAGTAACATTTTAATTTCTCTGTGAGTTCAAGGGATTAGATTGCATGAACTATTTTATGAGTAATTTCACAGATTCGGCTTTTTAGTAAAACGTCTTGTAAACTCATTTGGGAAATGAATTAAACAGCTTTCAAATTATTGACATCCACAAACAGAATAGTCACAATGTTGTCATGCAAACACACAATTCACTATTAGCCAGTGACGTTGCATTACTGGCTAATTGGCCTAGATTGCAACTTTACCTTAACTCAACAACATATGATGATCTTTGGCCCAAACCTTTGGAGGCGTTGGGATCGGTCTCTTCTTATGCTATGAGAAATGCAGCAAGCTGAGACAAAGAGACAGAGGAGGAGAGGAGTTTGAGAGATCCCTTCTGTTGAAGTTCAGTCTCTAACCTCCCAGGGATACAGACTCAGAATGACTCAGGGCTGCCACCTACTAGCTTACCGCTCACCCACTCATTTGGAGGAGTCTCTAGGAAAAGGAGACCTGACATCTGTATTTATGAAGAATTGAACATAAGACTCTCATTCTAGACTACACAAATCTGCCTCAAGTTATCAATGACTGCATCCTTTTGCATGCTATAACTTTACTTTGTCTTTTCATTTATACCATTCATGTGGCTTCTATTGGGATTAGAAAGCAGAATCACTTAATTTAGTGGAGGAAAAAGATGCTATTTTAACTATTAATGTAATAGGTATGTATACAGCAAATGTAGACTGCTTCTTCTAAAATCAAGACATCTACATCAGGTAATCTTCCTCTAATACCTAGAGATTGATGCCAGTATAATTTAAAATGTCCCAAAACGCTTCTCAAAAGCAGAACTTTGTCATTCCTTTTGAATTATTTCTATAGTATATACTTGATTCCAGTTGCTTGAAATTTTCTGCTTTGTTTTACTTTTGTGCCCCGAAATACATCTGGGAATGTCTAAGAGGGAGAGAAAAGTTTTCTTTGCTCTAGACAATAATTTATTTATCCAGAAAAATGAAATTTTAAAATGACAGTTGAAGTTTGCAAAATGCTTTGCAATATCAGAACATAGGCAAACATGGTATGAATGGAAATATGCAGAATCAAATATGTAAACTTGAGAAACACAAGCTCTTGTTTTTCTAAATAGCATTAGCAGCATGGATTAAGAGTTCTTTCTCCAGAAAAATTCTTGAAATAGCATGAAAAACAATGCAAAATTTAAATTCCCCGAACATGCATTAACTAAAAAAGAGACTTTCTTCATAGACGAGGTAGAAAGACTGAGTAACTGTAACTTGTGGGAAGAAATAGTGTTCTTATGAGTGTCATAATTAATGTGTGTGAATACCTTCTGAAGGAAAGACATGGTACGAGGAGGGTGCATATTGCCAGTGCTAAGGAAAAAGCAAACACATTGTGAGGTGCTGCTGCTAGGCGCTAAGTGGAGGGATAATCAACCTACTTCCCGAAGTGTCAAACAGGAAAACTTACATAGTTTCAGCCTAACAGGGAAGGATGTAAATACGAGTTTTTTTTAGAGCTATCTAACCTTTATTTAAAAACTTGAATTATTCATCCATCTGTAAGTGTTGATTATTTAACTAGTATATATAGTTCATAAGGTAATGGAAAAGGCGATTTTGAAAGCATGTACATAATGGGACAGAACCATGATAATGTTGTAAGATGTAGATTTAGTTAGGTTATCGGATGTTAAATGGTTTTATTATTATTAAATAAATCAAGTTAGGACACTAACCATAAAGTATATGTAACAAAATAAAATTTGGGCTGTGAAAATGTAGGTTGGATTTTGCCTAGTTAAAAAAATATATATATATTTAAGTTTGCCATTTAAAATTGTTATTTGTTGAGTTTAGCTCAAAGTAGGCATATGTGGTTCGAATTGTGAAAACTTGCTTTAAAGCTCCACAATTAAAATTTTCTCATTCTCTTATTCCTTTATCACTTTCTAAATGTATTAAGTGCACAGAGAATTTTCTTATTTTTTTGTTCTGCAAATACCACATTGTAGCTTTTAATAGGTAAATATGTTACATGTAACTTTAAGTAAGAGGTCTTCAAAATAAAGTAAAGGGAATGAAATACTTCTGTTACCTTATGCAGAGACAAAAAATGAGTGGTGTCATTTAGAAAGCAAACAAAATATATTTAATTTGTGACGTATTCTTTCTTTTCCCATCCTATTCTATTGCCTCAAAAACCAAAAAATAATTCATTAACATTATTCTGATAAATACATGCTAAACCATTCTGAACTGTTACATTGTTCCTTCAGACTCTAGCTTACAGACTGATGATTTGCTATGGGATAAGTGAGAATTTCAGGTATATAAACTACTGGTTAAAAAGCCAGATAAGCCAAGTTCCACAGTATCGACTCCCAGCAGAGAATCGTACTGGGCCTCTCTGTGCACACAGACATTGTTGTCTGTCAAGTTGAAGAACAGCTTTGTTCCCATGTTTGAACAGAAGGGCAGACTGTGTCTCCTACTTGCCATTTGCGTCACAATAATAATATACAGATATAGATAAGATATAATGTGAAAAGGTCATTATCTGGGAGACCTATTTCTTACTAATACTACAACGGGACCGGCTTTTATGATTCCGAGTAGAATGAAACGGATTTTCTGATCCCAGAGATACCTTTTGCAAAAGGAGTTCTCTGCTTGGTTACAAACGCCCAGCTCTTTCAGGCATTGTGTTAGGTCGGGAGCCCTTGTGTTTATCCGAATAGATCTCTTCTAACACCACAGGTTGCTTTCTTCCTTTTATGAAAATAAGGATCTTTAAAACAGTAGAAATTCCCAACGTTCTGTTCAATTCCTACCAATTTTGTAGAGGGGCCAAAATGTTGGATGTATCACTGTGATAGATCCCTGCCTCATTTCATTGCCAGCAAGGTGATATTTCGGGCAGCGGGAACAGCTTCCAGAGTCCCACAGCAAAAAGATTTTAAGCCCCAATTTCGTGGGGTATTCACCTGCCTCCTATAGAAAATACTCTTTGATAGGCGGCTTTCCTAATAACTGATACCTTGTTAAAAATCATAGAAACCTTTCTCTCTCTATGAAATTTGGAGGAAAATAGCACCCTTTTTTTTTTATCATTGGCACAATGTTCCCTATTCTTCTCATTTTCTATTATTCTATTAACATAGTTCAGAGTGGGGGCTGGGAATTTAGCTCAGGGGCTGGGAATTTAGCTCAGTGATTAGAGTGCTTGCCTTGTAAGCACAAGGGCCTGAGTTCGATCCCCGGCACCACAAAAAAAAAAAAAAAAAAAAAAAACCATAGTTCAGAGTGGCTCTCTACCGTGGTTCCTCTCTTAAGCCATAGTGGATCCCTCAGGTCCCCCATCTGCTCTGTGAAACACTGACCTGGATTTTGCCCCTGAATGCCTGATTTCTCCATAAAAGATCCTATCAGTTTGGTTATTGTTTAAGTAACTTCCCAGACAAATTCCTGCACAGAGAATACTTGCCTGTGGGAAAGTTCTTTTCCCATGAAGATTCTTCTGTGCCCTCCTCTGTAGGAATCTGAGATGAGTTGGCCCTGGGATGAATCTGGAAACTCTTATGTGCACATGTTCTTCTAGGTCTTGGATTTAATCTTTCCATACAAACTGTGTCCATAACTGAGGAGTTAGTTTTTGCCTGCAAATTAACTTACTTACTTTGTTCATCTTATTTTATTCTTGATTACAAATATTTTATAGCTGCTATTTTTTTTTTCCCAAATGAGGAGTCTTATCGTAGCAGTAAAGGCTATTCAGCTTTGAGAACGTCTTGCAACTTTTTTTTTTCTGGATTATATATCCATCTAACGAATTTATAATGGGTGAAGTTTTGCTCTAATGAAAATCTATGTTATCTAATAGAATGCCATTGTTTCTCTACTGTGCTCTTGAAGGATATTTTTCTTTTAATGCTGTAGTGAGTTATCCCCATAATATGAGAATGGTTCTATTGGTATAAATACAGGAAACAAAGCTTTGTAACTGCAGTCAATAGTCTAAATTGTCCAGACCATTTTGCCTTTACTGCTATATTTACCCCTGATATATAGAGGTTCCCCCCAGGCCGTAGCTCTTTTGAAGGAAAGCAAACCCTACCACCTAGATATTGACAGAAACCTAGTTTTCAAACATCATGTCCAGATATTTCACTTAACGGAGGGGTTGTACCTTTTTCCTTAATGTGGGAGTTACTTTTCCCGTACATTTCTGGACCTCTCAGGGGATGGGAGGGGGGTTGAGGGGACTACAACCATAGCACTCCAAGAACTCTTTTTTGAATTACTCCCGTAATCAAACTACAAAAGTTATTTTCTCAATGTAGATATGTAAGCTGTTCTTTTCAAGTAAGGTTCTTTGAAATATGTAGCATAAACTGGTACTGCTGTTAAATGGGTCGATTATTAAACTGAGCAGCTATGCGAGGGCAGCTAACTTTGAATGCACATCTCACTGGCTGGTGTGTCTACATCTCACATCATGAGCACCGGGGATTGCTTTGCTGCATGTTGAAACTGCACTTTCACATGCTTTGACTAGCTGTTCACCTCTTTCTTGAGCATCATTACCACAAGATCAAATGAAAACGAGATCAACGTCCAAGACGAATCACAGCACAAAGAAAAACATGTCACATTAAATCTTCTCACAGATGTACATCTCATGCACGCATCAAAGTCATTGACCAAGATCCGTTTGGGCGATCAACAGAGAAACTTTACCCAAAAGGCAGAGTTGTGTTCACTTCCTTATTTTCTTAACTCGTAAGCAGAAAACAAGGCCTCTCTCTTATGAAGTATCTTCAGAGGATAGAGGTACAAAAAATAACTTGCTGGTAAGCCATCAATGTTTCATTTAAGTCCCAGCATTCAAAGTTAGCTGCCTTTTTGAAATATACAAACAAAAATACTACTGTATGTTTGAAAATGTGAATAGTATTTTTATAGCTTGTTAAAGACATGGCTAGTTGCATTTGTAAATAAGGATAATGTTGCTTTGATTTTCTTTTGTGAACATCTTTATTTGGAACATAATTGTCTCTAGGGTTGATTTGTATATAAGTAATTGGCTTGTGATTGTTTCTTTTGGGTTGGAAGTTATCATTTTGACATTACTTGTGATTCTGTGTTTAGCACTATTGTGACGTGTCCAACCTCTGCACTCGCTTACACAATAGGATATGCCAATTGTGTGTGGTGTAATGTTATTTTATTTTCTTTTTTCTATTTTATCTATGAAGGATTACGCACTTAACACATACTAACTTTTTTAATGTTAGGTATATTTTTAGTATAATTTCCCTTACTCGTTCTCCAGTCCCTCACCCTATTCTCCTTCCTATTCATGGTTTCTGTTGTTATTTGAGAATGAGGGAGAAACAGTATTTTAAATTTATGTAATTAGGCACTTCAGTTAGTTCTCAAGGATCCTCTTTTGGCTCTTGGGAAAGAATCATAAACACACAAGGCAATTCTAGAATGCGAACTGCCTCATTCCTGACTGATCATCCCCAGCTGAACAATTTGAAAACTCTTCTGCCTTTTTGTTACATGAATCTGTCAGAAATATATTTTTAATTTAATATAAATGAAATTCAATAAAATATGAAACAAATGTTCTTTGTGTCAGAAATTTGTTATAAGAAAAACCAACTGAGGGAAAAGGAAGGTTTGTGCTGGATTTAGTAATCTGAAGATGTGAAAATGGGCTTATTTTTGTGCATACTTAGGAATCTCGTTAATTATTCCTCAGAACTCTTCAGTCGGTTGAACTGTGATATGTTCCATGTGTTTGCAGCATTCAACATACATGTCTGTTGATGCACGCAGACTTACTCATCTGGGCAAAGCCTGCTTAATTAACTGTGGTTGCTTTGTTTATTTGGGAATAAAATCATTATAAAATATTTTGTAGGTTGAATCAAAATAACATTAATTTTTTTTCTACCATCATTGCAGTTTACAAAAATGTTTCATGGAAAAATCTTTTTTTTTAATAAAAAACATCAAATGTGAATACAATGCTTGCAGCAGGGGTGGGACTTAAAACCTAGAATAATCAATCAGCTAAACAATGACTTGAAACCATGGAACCATGGTAGAAAAATTTCAGAGACTTTGGTGATATGAACAAGATCCTCTCTAAACATTTTATTGTAACTCTTCAAAGTTTTATGCATTACTCCTTCAGGGATCCAAAGTTTAAGGATTTTATGATTCCAATGAGTTTTTGGCAGAAAGCATATTATTCTTTCACACTACTATTGTTATTTGATTGTGTATGTTGTCAACTCTATGGACAAAAAGCGTATTTTCAACATAATATAGTAAGTTCCCTTAAATGTGTTCATTTATGAAACTTTATACTGTTGGGGATTCCTCCTCCTATTTGCAGGGAATGTGCACACTTACTCTTCATTGGATATTTTAACTTTTTCATCTGTAACTATTGTTGTTTCATAGTGTTCAGGGTGAGATTTTGTGTGTACAGTGTTCAGGGTATTGTGTATTTTGAGACACTGACAGACTGAGGAAACGGGAGAGACTACCTGTCTTCCTAACACTTTAAGGTACAATTGCAATTTCTGATAGTACCATGTTAGTTGACAGCAGTTATGTGCTAATGACACAGTCCTTTGTAGTGTACAAACTTATTTTGCATATGTAGACCATTTGGCTTGCTTTATACTTTTCAGATAAATACTGGATTGGTCCTGGTCATCCATAGGAGGAAAATAAAACTGAAGTCCAAGATCCAGTTCCCCTTCCTATGTGGTGTTACCCTCCACATCCTGTGTCTTAAGTGTATTTCTTTTCTCTACTCAGTTAGCCACTGCTGTTTTTCTCTCTGCAAAAGAATCTCCTTCTAACAGGGGCATGCTGTGCTGAAACAAAGGCCCTTTCAAGATTGCTCTGATCTTCATGAGTTCATTTACCACCACTCTTCTACATTCGACCTCCCCAAACTTCATGGGAGGAACTGATCTGTAATGGAGAATGATGTTCTTTTTATTCAAGAAAGATAAATATAGCTGGGCTCAGTGGCATGTGTCTGTAGTCACAGGTACTCAAGAGGCTGAGACAGAAGGATTGCTTGAACCTACAAGTGAATTCAAAACTGATTGGGTGGCACAGTGAGACCCTGTTGTGGGGGGACAAATGCAGTATAATTGTAAGTAAAAAAGCTTTAAAAACAGTGGAGAGCCTACTGATTTGTAGGGTATTATAAATCTGCTCAATAAAGGCGTTAGTTTTCCCATTTTGTGTATCAGAGAATATTACAGAAAAATCACACTGATCTCTATATAAATACCCACATTATAAAGAAGTTGACACATTTTCTAGGATTTACTGTGTGTTAAATGATCACTGAAAATTTCTGAAACAGCACAGGAACTGGTCTTGACAGAATGGAAAAGCTTCATTCAAATGAGGAGGAAGAGGAGGAAGAGGGGGGAAGAGGAGGAGGGAGAGAAGGAGGAGGAAGAGGGGGAAAGAGGAGGATGAAGGAAATGCGTAGGGAAGTCAGGGGCTACAGTGAGTGTCCAAATTCAGGCTCCAGCTATTGCCTTGCACCCTGCTCTCCAAGATCCTGAACTTACACACATTTAACTTTAAATGTCCTAGGAACATACATATGCACTCCCATACAGAATATCAAGAAAGAATCTATTTTATAGATTTTTAAAGATACATTTCCTTAGATATTGCAAAATCTCACACAAAATTTCTATTTTCAAGCTGTTTCATCACACACCCCAAGACGTATATCACACTGCAAGTTACACTCATAAAATCATATGCCGAGCAGGTGTGTAGTTAGCTAATTGTATTGCCCTCCACAGTATTCTCAAGCTTCACGATGAACCACAGGGAGCTTGGCCACTAGACAGCCATCGTCAGATTACAAACAGAAGACTGTCACCCAGATAGCAATTTTAAAGCTATAAACAGAACAATTCACCACAAGATAGCAATCAGAAGACTGTAAACCAAATGGTACTCAGGAGACATGTGGATATCGGCATACCTGCTCTTATGAATTACCCATAGATTTTTAAAAGAAAAATACTCATCTTGAAAACTGTTCGACCTATTTCCACTTCCTCATCTTTCCAAGACAGAGAGTTCTACAAAATAACATAATCAACAGTTTCTGCCTCGGACACACAGAAAAACATACTGTCTCAGGTTAAAGACATTTTATAGCTGCCCACTGATTCCTGTTGCAAAGGACACAGAGATATCACAAAATGACCTGAAGATCAAATCTTAGTATCTCATTTCAATTATCTTAACAGTCATGTTTTTATGTCATCTGCTTCCATATATTTAGAGAATTTTGGAATCACCTTGCCATTAGCGTGAAACTATTATGGTTGTGTGGGGCTCCCATCACCACCGTGACAACATTGACTGGATGGCGACAGTACTGACGGGATGCTTTCCATATGTTTGCCCTCCATGAAAAACTTTGTGTACATCAGCTTGTTATAACCCTAGTAGTTAGGTCCTTTTTCAGAGATGAGGAAAGTTTTAGAAAAACATGTCCAAAGTCATACAAAAAGAGACAAAGCTAGGACACAAATCCACCTGACATCAAAATATTATATCCTTGATGCTCTTGTGTACTTACAGGATTAGTAATAATGTAGATGTTACAGTTTTTCCTCACGCATCTGAATTCAGATGTCCCTTTATGTTTTTCTGTAAGAAAACTTAGCGCCTTTCCTGTCTCCAGATAACTAAGGAGTGGAAAACATACACCGAGTAAGATTTTTTTCAGAATCAATTCAGAGTATATTCAGCCAATTGCTGGGTTTTCTCATTACTTTTTCTCAGATGAACAGGTTCTGGGAACTGTATTACTAAGGATCCACTAGACTCTGTAATGATGATAAATTAACCCTGCGATATCACTGGCTTATCATACAAAAAATTCTTTCCGCTATGAGTCTGACAGTACCTTTCTCAATGATGACTTCGGAGGTCAGACTACTTCATCTTGTGGCTCATCTGTCTAAACATGAGCTCCCTGCTCACTGTGACAGAGAAAAGTGCTTGACAGGTCAAAGAGGAGTTGTTCCCTGCCACAGCCCCGAAGTGACACACCACTCCTGCTGAGAGTCCCTTGTTTGAAACTTACTGCTTGGTACTATCAAGTCCAAAGGTACAGTACACACCGATACTGGGCAAACATGAAGCTGTCTAACACGTGGCTGATGTAGCCCTGGAAGAGTGAAGGGAAACCTCTAGTCCTTGCCCGTATCTAACAGTGACACATGTCAGGATACACACTATACTTACCACCACTCTGCTGGTAATGCTCACTATTCTATCCCCCCTTCGTTTGAGACAGCTACATCCCTAGCTGGTAAGCAGACATTTGATCGAATGCTCATTTCACTATTACATGCTCTTAATCACACTATCTTCTTAGGCCCTTCTGCAAACCTCTGAACCTTTTGAGAGGGAACAGTACGGGGTTCAAATGCTTGTATTGCTTTCAGGCTCAGAAAATTTGGTCCTGCTACCTGTGGCTGCTCCATTACCCACCTTACTCCCAATTCTAAGGTAAGTGAAACTCTGAGTCTATTCTATATCATTCCAGCAGAGAGTGGGAAATCCTTTGCATTTCCAAACTTAATCCAGGGGAAGTTGCCAAAATAAAGCGTATATATTTATGGACACTAAGTGGAACCTCTCATTTTCCTCATTATTGTGGCTCCTCCTGGTCAGAAGGGCTTTACGGACCAGACAGTGGGACTGCTGTGGGGAAAGGTGTGCTGTGAAGAATGGCATAAATCTATCATTATTTTCTAAATAGTGAATTTAAAAACCAAAATTTGGCCATTTTGTCTAATTCTGCTCCCAATGGTGCCATGGAGATCCATTCCTGTGTAGCCTGAAGAGGATGGAAGGGGAGAAACCTATCCTAGGTAGTATCCTAAATAATTGTGTGTATTTTCTATTGTTTTTTTTTCTTTTGGGTGCTGGGCATTGAACTCAGGGCCTTGTGCTTGGCAGGCAAGTACTCTATCACTAGAGCTAAATCTCCAACCCCTCACTTAGTCTTTATAGACTGCAACGTGAGAGCTGTCCATTAGCGTGTGCTACATTCTGATATGGTAGGACACAATGAACAGCCCACAAAAACAAAAGGCAGAACCCTTTTAGCTTAATAACGCCGAGAGAGAGAACTGTTGACAAGGCCATGCGGGGGTTTGCATCTGAAGAAACGGTCACATCAAGCTAGAACTGAAGAAGGCAGTCAGTCAAAATATCCCGTTATAAGGTATCACACATGGTCTTTTTTGGGTAAAGTAACTGAATTTTAGAAGTACTAAGCTACTTAACCGAAGTTACATAGCTAGTAGACCATGTTGCTGGAATTCTGACCGAGGCTCGCCTAGATCTTGGTTATCCCATCTCTCCAAAATGGATGTGTTCTCCTACATTCTCTTTAGTCAGGGTTCGTCTCTCCAGTTACTCTGGACTCTTTCTCTCTCTGGTCTTGAACACTGTGTCTATGACTGTTAGGAGATGCTGTGTGTTGAGTTTCTGACATTCACCTGACTAGGCTTCCATGGCCCACTCTTCATTTTGGCTCACTCTAATTCCCAAATTCTTGGTGACCGATAATCAGGGATGGGGAAGAAAATGTGTAAGATGAAAAAGCTGATGGAAAAAGATATAGAACCAGAAAACAAATGCTGAAGACGGAAGTAAGAGCTCTTCAGACATGAGAGGCTGCTGGAAAAGTGGGAGTAAGCATTGGTGACTATACCTCTTAACAGCTGGCCCAAATCAACTGACACAAATGAAACGAAAGACAGAAAGCAGCCGCTCGGAGCACAGGCACTTTGGCTTCTTTCTGTTTGTTCAGCCTCCTGCCTCGGCCTTTCTCTGGCATCATCTCCTGCTCTGAGTACGGAAATCTCACTCCTGTTTTTGTTGCTCTCTTGTTCATAACGGCAGGAACTTGCTTTATGTGTTCTCGGCAAGGTCTTGGACTTAGTGTATTGAACTCATAAGCCCAAATAAAAACATAGTCTCTGAAATGAGGATTTTAGATTATTTAGCAAGACTGGTGAACAGATAAGTTCCAAGCAAACATCAAACGCCACCTTGTAAGGGAACAGAAATGGCAACATGGACTATACAGTCCAGGAACTCTAGGTGGGATGGAGAACTTATATTTCAGGGATTTGATTGCAATCCTTGTCTTCCAGTTCACTAGGGGGATGAGCAAGACTCCATAGCAAGTTACATTTACAGAGCTGGTTCCTTACAGCAAAGGACCAAGAGCACAAGAAAATATATATGTGTTAGAAAGACTCTAGAGAAGTCAGAGGAAGGCTTTCAAGGCCTTCCCTTGCTTGGATCACACAAGATATGCTTTTCCCTCTAGCTCAAGTCGGCTCAAGTCTCAGGATCCAGGGTTTCTACCGAGCACTGATCGTAAAAGTACATCTTACTGTGCAACCAACAATGGAAACTGAATTTCAGGGCTCCTAAATGAAACCAGAACATCATCAATCTTGATGTTTGGGTAAATTAATCCCTGCAAGTCCTGACAAGTCAGTACAGCTTGCCTGATTACTTCAGTTGTACATACCATCATCCTGAATTAGTAACATAAAGAGCATCCTGCGGGCGATATCCCCAGAGGTTAGCCAAGGGTTAATCATGGCTCCGGACTCCCCTGGAGACAGCTAGGGTGGAGCCACCAGACCTGGTGTGCTGACTTTTTCCTCATATCTGCATCTGCATGTTTCAGAGTAGGCTGGGGGTGCAACCCAAGGCTGGAGGGAGAGATTGGTAAGGATTTTCCTCTCTCTGTTCCAAAGTGTGACAGGTTTGAGAAGTTTTTCTTGTGTTGCTTGGGGATACTAAACAGGAGAGAGTTGCCATAGTGAGCTGCTTTGTCTTCTTAATGGGTAGGTGAAGCCAAGCCCCTAAGGCTGAGTTTACACTGAGGCCCTAAAAGGAAGAGCCAGCCAAATTCACCTTTGTATCCTGAATTAGGGATGCTCAGTAAGTCATCAGGTGTAGCACAAACTCAGTATTTTGTTAATTTGGGTATATTCTTTTGCAAATTCTTTTAGTTTTTACTACACACACAATCCATATTCACTGGGGGAAAAGACAATGTACAGATCATAAAAATTAAAATAATGATCACTTATCACATACGAATCTTCATTTTTTCCAAAGCGTTTGCCACATTGGGATCATCTACTATCTGTGTTTCTTAAATGTATTTCCTCTCTTAAGAGATGTCAAGATCATCATCCAGTTCCACACATAATCTTTTAAGGCTTATTTTTAACAGTTCAATACTCTAGTACAAGGAAGTCATATATTTTCAACCAGTGTGTTTTTTTTCTGAAAATACCTATCTTTCTCTGGCCTCTCATATAGATATATCTTCTTAGGACAAATTCTTAGAAGTAGAACCTTGGACTAAATCAGTGTATACATACTCTAGGGACAACAAAGCATTATTTCACTTGCTTAGATTCACATATCACTTTGGAGAATCTTTCCGTACAGACCCAGAGTTATTTAGAACAAAGTGAAAACGCACAGGGGATCAGTTTTGCTAGTTCAGTTCTCCGAACTCCATGTGCAAGGGTTGCTGAGAATAGCCGCTTTGAGATCCTTCTCACAAAGACAATGTTTTGATCTCAAGTGAAACCTCCATGACTGTTCTATAAAAAGTCACTACCTTACCATCATGTAGCAACGTTTACCCTAGTGACACTCATTTTGATTTTTCTTGCACAAGAGAAATGAACAAGGAATGGATTATTAGGCAGGAAGGAGAATACCGATCTGAGATCCAAGACCAAACTGCCATGCATGTAACACTATCATCAAGCAGCCCACTAAGCAGAGACACAAACTAGGAGGCCACAGAAATCTCCTCTTTTGGTTCGCATTACTTCATCCTCAACTATAAAGAGTAGCTCCGGGTTTGTATTTGTTTTGTGTTAGGACCTTGTAATTTTCTCTTGGGAGATTTGAAACACTTTTTCCATATTCTTTTCATATCTCTTATATAAACCAGTGACATAGGTGCTACTGATGTTGAAATCTGTTTTATTTAAATGACACTGATATAGAATTGCTGCTGCTGCCAGTCAAAAAGAAAGCAGATTCTGCTTAATTTCCTCTTGGAAAAAGCATGGAGACTGTCTTAGTTACTTTTTCATTGCTAGGACAAAATACCCAATACTGGAAACTTAAAGAGGAAGGCGTTTATTTGGTCCCATTGTTTTAGTCCATGGTTGGCTGGCTGCAGGAAGGGCATGGTGAAAGTGTCTGATAGAGAAAAGCTGCTCACATCATGGCAGTCAGGAAGAAGGGGGCAAGGGAGGGAGGGGGAGGGAGGGAGAGAGAGACAGAGAGACAGAGGGACACAGAGAGAGAGAGACAGAAAGAGAGAGAGAGAGAGACAGAGAGAAAGTGACCCACGTCTTCAACCACAAGTCCGCTGTAGCACTCACAGAATCCAGTCACCTTCTGCTAGCCCTGTCTCTGAGTGCAGGAGGTTTTGGGGTCCAGTCCAGATGCAAACCACAACAGGAAATTAACAGTTGCATGGTGACTACAGACAGCATAATAGGTCCTTACATCTAACTGAACATTTTACTAATGAAATTATACAAAAGGCGGCAGGTGTTGCTCGGTGGTAACATCATGTGTAGCAAGTGACCCCCTGAGTTTAATATCCAGCAGCAAAAAATATGGAAATATCATCATTCACTCCCTGTAATAAATAGTCTTCATTGGCTAGACCTCTTTCAGGAGAAAGATCAGTCATCCCCAACAAAAAGTCTTATCCACATTAAACATTATAAATCTAAAAATTATAAATCACAATGTACAATATGTTCAAAATGCCATTGAAACCTTGCTATTCATTTGAAAGGGGTCGGAACTAAACATAAAGTCTTTCAAGTTACCCCAAAGTCTGTTTGCACTTCACAATAAAGCCACTGGGCTGGAGATTTAGCTGGTTAGAGTGCTTGCCTCACAAGCACAAGGTCCTGAGTTCGATTCCCAGCATCAAGAAAGAAAGAAAGAAAGAAAGAAAGAAAGAAAGAGAGAGAGAGAGAGAGAAAGAAAGAAAGAAAGAAAGAAAGAAAGAAAGAAAGAAAGAAAGAAAGAAAGGAAGGAAGGAAGGAAGGAAGAAAGAAAGAAAGAAAGAAAGAAAGAAAGAAAGAAAGAAAGAAAGACACTGCTACTCTTTTTATATTTACTTTTTCACACTAATAATTATTATTGAGTGAAACAGAAGAAATGTCATTTGAAGAATTTAAGATGAAAAATTTCCCAATCATCTAATAATATGGACATTTTCAATGACAGTTTATTTCCAATGCCGGTTTACACCAAAGGGCTTTGAAAAAATACCAAAGAGAAAGGAGGGAGCTGAACAATAGGGAACTACAACAAATTTTATCAGGGCCCTTTTCTGGGAGGCCCTGAAAATAAATTTGGCTTTTATAAAAATAATTTTTTAAATGTCTTCTTTCTAGATACTGAGTAGTCACTGTTTATTTTCAGCGTAGCAATGAAGAATATTAACTTTCAGACATTAGAGAGTAAATGACGTGAGACTAAGGGACCCACTTGGAAACCAGAGTACTTGCGGAGACTGTTTTAGGCCTTGAGTCATTTGAGATTCAACAGAGGCAGCATGAAGTCTTCTCTGACTGAGAGGAAAACGTTCTGAACGATGAGGGCTGCCATAAACTCCTCCTCAGAGAAGGTGTCTACCCTCTGGACAGGGGAGGTGAGAAAGCCTTCCACAGACCTCCTGCTGGGGGGAGATCGTGGCCCTGCAGACAGAGAGACCACTCTGAGCACAAGGAGCAGACAGACATTAGAACAAACTCTCCCACCTCCCCTTTGTTCTCCTAACAAACCCACTTGTCTTTCTCAAAGAAGCCTCATTGTTCCTCCCATAGAAGCAATTTCTCCTCCATTTCCTCTAATAAATTAGTTACATCGACTTTTAACTTGAACTCTTTTACAAGCTTGATACTTTTCTTCACTCTTGTGTACAAGAGCTTATGAATCAGCCTTTTTCTCCTGCTTTTCTGTGGTTATTTAATTTGCAGCCTTCAGGTAGTGAAATAAAGAATAAACGGGGAAAAGCTTTTCTTCTAAAACTCAATGACCAAATTAGTAATTCAGCCATCTAATTCAATAATCTAATTATTCAGTAATCTAATTATTTGTAATCTAATTATTTGATTATCAAAATATTATATCAACAGGACAGAAACATAATCTAATTATTTGATCATCAAAATATGATATTAACAGGATACAAACATACAATAGCTTTTAAACTTACCCTAACCGATTAGTTCCCTGGTCAAACTAGAGAAATTGCAATGTCCTTTTACAAAGAAAGTGACTGCTGCTTCGTGCTTTGTGTGTCTTGCATCGCCGTAATTTTTGTTTTTCTTTCCTGATGCTTTGGTCATACAGATAAAAATAAAAAAATTTTTCCCCGGGCACTCTCCCCTCGGTGTGTTTTTATGCCATAGATTTTGACAACCCAAATGCCTTAAGACTAAATGCTTGAACACCTCAAATCAAACTCTCTCTACAAATGTGTAATCTGGGTGCAGGTGAGCATGTTATATTTAGCGAGGGAAAAGTAAAGGTCATTTAGCTTTTTGAGGCATATTTTAAATATTCCAATATCCCTAGGTGCCAACTGTTTTTTTTTTTTTTTTTTCCAACAACCTCGATATTTTACATTCACTAGCCTGGAAAGGTCATTTTCTAGAAATTTAATTCTTTGAACTGGAAAGCCCATGTTTCTTGTTGCTTACTTGGGACACAAAATTTGTTAACTTCCATGTAACTTACTAGAAATAAATGTATGTGCTAACACACCCAAGTTCACAGTTCGGAGTTGTATAATGTGTGCCTGCTTTTCTGTACATTTTATAGTCTTTTCCTTTTCAGCACTGATTTTCAAAATTTGTTTTCTTATCATTTTAACATTGAAAAGTTAAGTTGACATGTAAGACCAGACCTCCATTAATTCAATATGGTACAGTTCTTGGAAGCACAAACAATTAAGTGCAAGATTTCACCTCTTTTAAAAATGCTTTCTGTAAGTATTAAAACCTTTTGTTTTCATAATAGTTGACAAAAATATTTCTGTGGCCTGCGCCCAGCGGGAAGGAGAGGAAGCCCAGAAAATAGCTAAGTACTATGGAAATTAGATCTGGCTCTTTTGTCCCCTGATTCAATGAGGCTGGTCTCTCCTTAAATTCAGGGACTCTTATCTGCAGCCCTGTGTTCTAAGTTTCTTGTTTAGCTGCTTCTATGTCTTTTATTTTCACTCCCCTTTTTCCTACAGTTTGCAATTTTTTCTCTGAGTATTTATTTATTCTTGCTGCTTTTTTGGTCTATGTCCCTTTGGGCTCTCCATTTACTGCCCCTTCACCTGGCTTGGCCTTTCTCTTGGGTTTTTTGGCAATGGTTCCAGGGGGTACAGTATTGAGGCAGGAGATAGAGCAAAGAAGCCCCTGGAAAGGGTACTGAAAGGCAGAGGATAAGAGAGGAAGCTTTCTCTCCAAAACCACAGAAAACACCCGGTGCTAACAACCAGACCACCCCTGGTAAAACAAGAGTATACACGCACTGTGGTTTTCCAGGAGGCCTAAGTCGGCTCTCTAAAAACCGCAAAGAGCATCCAGTTCTAACAACTAGTCTTACTTTGGGATACATGTGCTATTAAAATATCCTAAATACACAAAAGTAAGCCCAAAGTAATTATAATTTCATTTACATTATAATTTTGAATCCCTTGATGGGTTTTAGGTGCCTTGACAATTCCACAAAGGTCCAGACAAGGACAAAAACTCCTCTGTAGAGCAAAGTAGATTTCCCCCTGCCTCCCTATAAAACCCACCCACAAACTCTGACCCTTGGCCTCTCTGGGGCTATGAGCTCTTCTAACTGATCCACTCCCACCCTGTTCAGTATTCTGATCTTTGCTAGTAAACCTATGGTCTCACTTCTACTTCTGTATGTCTCCCTCAGTTCTTTGTTTGGAATTCCAAGAACCTAAAACAGTTACTCATCCCCATAATATTTTTGGCAAGCCAGCCAAAAGGTGAGAACTGGGGAAATATTTTTTCTTCTCCTTCTCTTTTCTTTTCGGCGTATTTGCAGTTTTTGTCTCTGGTCGCTCAGTGTAGCAAAGACAGTTAAAAGACATTAGGACATCTGCTGCTCCAGTGAGAAGATGACCCAATCACGAACAGAGCATTTTAGGCTCCTTTGACACAAGACAACTCCATGTACCTTACAAATCTATGTTTCATGTGTGCGCAAACTAAAATTGAGAAGATCTCTTTTGGTTCCAGATTTTCTTCTTCCTCATATTGCATTCAGCTTTCTCACTCCCTTTGGGGAAAAGTTCCCAGTGACTTGGTCTCCTGCTTGAGTAGCCACCTAACCCCAGCTTGCCCGTTTGTACTCAACCTGATCAAAATCTCCTCTGGGCCTTTCCCCAAAATGGCTTTTATCCTTGGCTATGCTTAATGAGGCATTGGTTTCACTGCCATGCCTAGCAGCTTTTCGGATTGGTTTCAAACTCTGTCCCTTGCTTAATTTTAGTTTTCCTATGTTCCATCTAATATCAACTGCATGGATAAAAGGAGACAGACCAAACCTTTTCTGTGTGATAAAAAGTGGGTCCAGAGTGTTATATTGAAACCAACTGACCTATTCAGTGTTCGTCCTTTTATTGTACCTTTACTAACTCTTCAGTGGCTCAAAAAAGAAAATTTACTTGGACAATTTCTTTTTTGTCTTAACAGCAAAATATTTTGCTCCGTGTGTTGCATGAGCAGGCTTGTTAGTAAAACCTTAATTGTTTTCTCTTTATTACTTTTATTAGTACACTTTTATAGTCTGTAATGTTTACATTCCTTGTGTAAGCTGATGTGAGTACACAGCACATCTTAATTCCTTTTTAATTCTCTTTTCATCCACTTTCCCTCCTCTTCCTCACCCCTCTCTCCATGTCTTTATGCCCTTCCCATTTGAGAAGGATCTATTTCCTTATTCTTCTATGTCTTTTATTTTGCCCTTTACTTTTATTTGGGGTTTCTCATATAAGAGAAACCAAGTGATATTTAAGATTGTGTTTCTGATTTATTTCACTTAACATTATGGTCCCAAGGTTCACCCATTTTTCTACAAATGACTCATGTTTATGTTTATGGCAGAGCAGTACTCCACAGCGTGTCAACTCCACATTTTCTTTCTCCATTTATTTATTGATGGGCAGATATGCTGATTCCAAGGTTTAGTTATTATGAATTATGTCATTATAAGCAACAGTCATGGAGAATCTTGTTATTTTGGAAAATAACAAGTGGTTTGTTTCCTCCCTTTATAAATTCTACCTTGAGAGACACAGAACTGGAGGAAGGGTCTAAAGAAAATTAATAAAAGAACAGGATTATGTCACAAAACACATTTGAATTTCAGGCAACTGGGAGTTTTATTTTACACTCTTTCTTTCTGTGTACAAAAGCTGAATAGATTGCTAAAAGTAATTCATTTGGGGGAAAAAAAAGCCTAGGAACTAGGTAAATCAGCAGAAGTACTTTATAATGAGTCCATGGTGTTATCCATTTTGGTAGTAAGCAAGTATATTTGAGCTAATTTTCAATGAGTTGTCAATATTTGAATAGAAACTAAGATTATTATGTGTATGTGGACTTCTCTTTTCTGAAGTCCTAGAACAATTAGATTAGCAGAGACTTGTTCTTTCTTTTGAACGTCATACAAATGTCTTTCCAAGAAAATTTCTAAAAATCATCCATTTTGTGATATATTTTCTGATAACACATTTTCTCTTCTATAGAAATCCTCACTGCCATTCATGTGGTTTTCGTAGAATAGGCTCTTTGCTCCAAAGCTAGAATTGATGTCCTAATTTGAGTCATTTGCAGGAAAATGGATGCAACTTGAAAGCATAATGTTAAGTGAAATAAATTTGAAACATATGCTTAAATACCATATGGCTTTTCTCACATGTAAAATGCAAAGTATAAATAAAAAGCAAAATAAAATACAGGTAAAAGGAAACAGGAAGATAGATCTCTTGTAAATGAGAAGGGGCCCTAGAGATAGTGTGGAAGGAGAGAGGAAAGAAATGTGGAAAGAACTGAAATGTGTTGTGTACATGTGCTCCGGCCCACAAGGAATATAATAATTATGTGTCACAAACATGAACTAAAAACAATGAAATGAAAATCCAGAAAAGGGATGTATAGACAGAGTGAAGCCGGGGGGATGGAATAAAAAGAATTAAGATGTGTTAAGTACATGTACCTACCACCTAAGATGAATGTAAATATTACATACTGCAAATATGTTCAAATAAAAAAATTAAAAAAGAATCTGAAGAAGTTATTTGAATGAATTAAAAGCAATAGCAGGAGATACCTTCTTCATATAAATGTACAATTAGAGTTTAGATCAGGAATTACATTGAGAAGATTTTTGTACGCCTTCAAACTATGTGTAAATTCCAAGATGCTTACAATGCACTGGAAACCAAGTGTGTGTGCCTGTGTACTAATTTGTAGAACTGATTTCTGCTTCTAGTGAAGACGTACCTTTAACCTTACAAGGTCTTCTCCACCTGTAATCCTATAAAAGTTTGTAATTTGATCACTGAAATTTGTCAAGATAGGACCAATTTGGGCATATGTGCTCAGAGACCAAAAAGTTCGTTTATTGTCAGTGAAAGAGTAAGAATTATTCCTCTTGCTTATTTTTTTAAAAGAAAGCACTTTGACAAACAGGACTGTGTGGGCTATTCAAACAAATCCACAAAGTGCAGTATCCTTTCAGAAAGTACACTTCTTGAAAATTCTCCAAATTCTCCAGACAGGCTGCCAATCTCACTGCCTGTGGGCTGCAGTTCAGATTTTGGCCAGTTTTGAGATGAGAAGGCCTGCTTCAAAAGGGTGATGCGAATACAGCTGGAAGGTTCTGACAGGTCTGTAAGATGGTGGGTCTCACAGTTACAGCTGGTAAAACTGACAGAAAAACTCAGAGAAAAAAAACAGTCTGGATTTTTAAAATTGTTTGTATCAAATAAATTATGCAGAAGAATGAAAGATTAACATCGTCCTTTGCTGACCGTTCATGGTGGGGTGTCTACTTTTTCCTGGCTACCTACTGTATCCCATATTAAAAAACAAAGAATCCTAGAGAAGGTTGGGAGGTACGCAGACAAACAATATGTCACAGAAAAAAATGAAAATTGTCCCACATAACTTACTGTCCCCTTGACAGAAACAAGCATTAGTCACTTCCACATTGCTAGGACAAAATACCCAAAGCCACAAATTAAAGGAGAAAAGGTTTATTTTGTCTCACAGTTATGGCCAAGGGTTGACTGGCTCCAAAGCAGAATGGCATGGTGGAAAGGCCTGGTACAGGAAAGCTGTTCATGTCTTGGCAGCCATTAAGCAGAGAGAAAAGGGAAGAGCTGGAGAGGGTCACGTAAGCTTCTAGGTCGCACCTCAGTGATCTGCCTTTTCTGACCAGACCCCTCCTCAGCAACTCCTAACAGCTCATTCCCCCGGTGATTTAATCATCTTCCCAAAGCCCTGCCTATGAGCACGTGAGACCCTGGCGGGCATTCTCAATTTAAACCATAACATCAACTTACTGTCTGGTGCCATTTTTAAACTAAGAGGCCAAAAGGCAAACCCCCATGCCCCGACCTCCCCATAGCACACCAGGCCATCTTTTATGTAAATCACAATCTTCTGACCCCGGATGTAACACTTGCTGGGTCTGGACCCCTGCTCAGCCAGACAGGAGGCTCACAGAAATCCCTGCAGATCTGCAGAAGATCTCCAAGACTGGGCAATGGTCAGCGCCACCCTTTCTATTCAGAACAGGGGTCAAAGACACCATGACAGAATTTCACACTAACACCACTCTATTCACTCAGTTTCACAAGTCTACGCCAATATCTAGACCTGCGTTTCCACTATACATCTTGACAGGCTTGCTCCAGTCTACATTCCTGCTACCCACTCTAACTCCCACCAGATCTTTCAAAAAGATGCTTTTCATTTCTCCCCCTTGGAGAAAAGGGACAAACTCCTCAAAGCTTCTTATACTACTGAAGGAATTAATTTCTGTATGTACATCCCAACTACATAAATGTCTTTATGTCTCAAAAATACAACCTCCAGAAGGGAGTTGTCACCTCTCCCACTACTAAGGCTCAAGACCGTGTATAGAAAGCCCCTAATTTCCTTTTATTAATGAAATTAGGACAATCACACCTACAAAATAGTCAATGGTCTAGTTCAGAAATTTTGACAAACAGAGTTTTCCAGAGGATCCACCACCCCTGTGTGAGTCAGACAGCCTGTGTGGCTCCCTCTGTCCACAGCTCAGATAGGTAGAAACAGACCTCACTGGAAGGCACTTGGTTTCCCCCTGCCTCAAGGCCACTTCCTGGACACACAGTACCTTCTCTGTGAGAATCAAGTGTACCTGTGGGTCCCAACAATTTGGATAGGAAAATTCACCCCAATATACCTAATACAGACTGAAAATTCCCTAATTTCTCCATCCGGGTGCCTCTAAATTGACCTTTAAAAGACAATACCATCAGCCTTCTTGGTATTTCCAGAACCAAAAGAGTTGAGCCCATCTCTACTCGGGGTGGTTTGGGGATCTTGATTGAGCTCAGGCTGGGCATCAGTGGACTAGCACACAGCATCTCGACAAGAGACCTTTTCCTTTCTTTGATCCATCAAGGGTTGGAAGTGGCAAACTTGGTATGGGCGATCCAAAGGCAACTTAATTCCTTGGCCCGGGTAGACCTCCAAAACAACCTGGCTGTATACCTACTTATAGCTATCAGAGGTAAAAAATGTGCAATGCTTAGAGAAGATTGCTGTGTTTTTACAAAGGAGCCTGAAGCGGCCCTAAATAGTTTGTATGTCATAATCCAAAAGGCCAGAGAAAACTGGTAACCACCAACAGTGATCACTTGAGTTGTAAATCAGTTCAGTTGTAAGATAAACGTCTGTTCTTGGCTCTCATTGCTAGCCACCTTTGTTGAACCCATGATTACATATTTCCAGTGATTTTTGGTCCATGCCTAGTTAATCTCACAACTTTTGTGTCTTCCAGGATTCAGCAGTCATACATTAAACAGATGATCAGTTGAGGATTATAGCCCACTCCTCCAAGACTCAGACTACAAGTGTCCAAGACTTCCCTCCAGCCCCTAGTTCATTAGGCAAGAGTTCCATAATTCCCATATAGGTAGGAACTTCTATGAACTGCAGCAAGCCATTCCAGAAGAACTGAGACCATTGGCATCCAGCCGCCCACATAGAATAAGGGAAATCATGTTGCTTAGTGGATAGTTGAGGCAGGAAGTGGAGAAAGGAAGTCCCTGAAGGGAGGTTTGAAGGACAGAGGATAAAAGAGGAAGCTAGCTCTTCAAAAGCTTCCAGCCCTAACAAACAGACCACATCTGGCAAAACACGTGCACGCATATACTATAGGCTTCTGAGGGACCCACGACAGCTCTCTAAAAGCCACAAAGAGCATCCAGCTCTAACAAGTAGGCCACACCTGGGGACATGAGTTCAAAATACCTTGAGCACCAAAAAGTTACTCCAAATTAATTACAATTTCATTTGCACTGTGCTTTTTAAATCCCCGGAGGGTCTTTGGGACCAGGGCAGTTCCACAAAGGTCTATAAGGACAAAAGTTCCTCCCTCCAACATAAGTAGGAGACTTGTACCAGATTGGAGTGATTCACTGTATCAGCCCACAGAGTTACTCACTCCCTGTGAAAACCATGGGAAGACTCGGACACCTGGCTTCTTCAAGCCTGTGAGCGCTCCTCATGGGCCTGCTCCTGCCATGTGGAGCGTGCTGTTCCTTGCTAATACATCTCTGCTTTCACTTCTACTTCTGAGTGTCCTAACCATCTCTCAGTTTGGGACACCAAGAACTTAAAATTGTCACCACCTCCAACACCAGTATGGCCACAGCCTTTGAGGGTCTGGATTGCCTGGACACTATCGCTGCCATTATATTTTTTTACATGCAACTACTTTTAACTGAGTTAAAAAATTTCTGCATAATTATGTAGCGATTGGTATTGAATCTCTTCCGTTTTCAGGAGAAATAGACGCCTTTTAATCCACACTGTAATCTACAAATATGGAACATGATACACCTCATGCTGATCTTAGCCTCTTAAATCATTTTTCTTTCAATTAAAAATAATTTTATGCAGGTGGGAATTGGCTTTTCTAAGAAAATTCTCAGATCTGAATTTTTTATTCCTTTCTAATCTACTTGCCTGCTCTAATAACTAGGTAGAATTTATTTCTTAATAAATGCTCTCTCTCTTAAAATACTCCCATCCTTCTCCTCTTTTTCCCTTTGTATTTTTGTCATTTTCAGTGAGTGACCAGAAGTGTGGACCTGTAATTATATAGCCTGAAAATGTCCTTGATTCTGAGGTACAATGGCAGTCAGAAGTCTTAGTTCTAATTCCTGCTTAGTATTGTGCATGTGTGCAGCAAATCACTCAAACTTGGTGGTCCTCAGTTTCTTCATTTATAAAATCTGAAAGACTGTCTAGATTACTGCTTTTCAACCTCTTTTCCCATGACCTGGCTGAGAAACAGGGCTCCAGCTGCATTCACAAGACAAGCTCTTCTCAACACAGACAGGATGAGGCCCGCACATTCCACTTCTAATAAACATCCTGCCATCGCTGTGGCACGTAGTCTGCACTGACCTTCTAAATTCTCGACTTTCTCATTGCCAAACATGCATCCTCAGGGATGCTCCTTTTTTTCTGAAAGGTTTTGTAAGTTGTAAAGACCCTCCCCAGCCTTCCAGGCCCAGTTCAATGCGGCCTTTTTCATGTTGTCTTTGTTGACTTTCTTGATTACCCCAACAGCATACCTGATTCCATTACACTGAACTCTAATAAATCATAGAATCACATGGCAATTTTTCTGTTTCCATTTTGATTTTTATGAGTTTATCCTGTCTCTTTACTTGATTTTAAAGTCCTTGGGGATTATTACCCTATCCAATCCATGGACAAACACTAACTCATCATGTTTAGAGTAGCTATTCACAGATGTCAGGAACATAAGAATCACTAGACAGTATGTAAACAAACCCCCATTCCCCAAAATTCTGATTCTGTTGGTTGGGGCCTATATATTCCTCTTTACATGTAATAGTTCCAGGATTGCTGGTAGGTAAAGGACCTTACTCTGAGCACAGAGTTAAAAGTGAGAAAAATATGGGCTTGAAACACCAATTTAACCTTGGAATCCTGGAAGAGTTACCATTTCTTCTATTCTTTATTCCATCAATGAAATAAAGATGTTAATATCATTTAGTATTTGGGAAAGAAATGCATGAAAATGTACATAAAATTTTGTTATTCACTAATTTCTTATTCATAATTATGTTTTAATAAAATTTCCACGGATTTCTCTCCTTGATTTTACCTGGACAAGATCAGGTCTCCTACACTAGGTTCCTTCCTTCCTAAAAAATCCCCCATCACAGCATTTTTACACACTTTAGCGTAATTGCCTCTTTGCCTCTTGACTGAACTGTAATCCCTTGAGTACAGGGAGCCTGGAGAGTTTTGTTAAATACAGAGAAGCACAATACATAGTAGACTAGTGACTGAGTTCAGAGAGAGACAGAGACAGAAAGAGATAGAGAGAATTGCAACCAGTGAAGCAGGAGGGAGAACTCATATCTCACATTCTCACATCATTGTCAGGAAAAAATCTAGCACAGTAGTGCTGGGCGTGTTAAAGGCCAAAAACATCTTAGTTATCTTTTTATAGTAATAATGTATGAATACGTGTATTTGTTACTTTTCTAGAGCCAATGGTTCACAAGAGAGCAGATTTCATACAGGACAAGTCCAAGTTACAACATTCATGCACACACAGCCAAATACAGGAAGAGTGTAGAACATCTACACTCTGGAGACCCAAAAGATCCAATCAAGGCTGGGAGCCCACAGCAGTGTCTCATGGAAGTCTGTGCCTGCACTAAAAGGGTGCAGAAATCTACACTGGAAACAGGATACAATGCTTGCAGCAGACATGAAGACCAGAGCTCCCCTGAAGCAAACAGAGGTTACCCTCAAAGACAGCAAGGCCCCGAGCTCCTTCTGCAATAAGAATAGTTGAGTTCCCTTTGGAAGAACCGGCCCCAACAGAGCTTCTCTTGGGAAACAGCCAGGCGCTATCTTCCACTCCCATTCTCCTTTACTTTGTGTCCGCAGTAATCCACAGGTGAATCCTCTACACCCAGAACCCACCAACTCAGTCCAGCTGAGTGTCCCTGCTCAAGTTGACCACAATAATAAGTCCGCCACAATCCACCCCTGGGCAGCTTGATAACCAGACACATTTCTTTACACCACAGTCTCCAGTGGTAGATTTGTAAAGAGTTAGCATATCTTGGTCTATTCAGATCTACATTAACAATACAATTCTGAAATTGCATTCATTCCCACACCAGAAACAAATACCGAGAGGAGTCTCAACACTGATTACAAACAGGTGTCCAAAAACTACAACTACACATACTTTATAACAACTTCATTCTGTCTCTCTTGCTTGTTCTGAAACAATTTGTTTACAAAGTACAATACACCAATACAGTGCACCCACATTAGAAAAATATGGTGTCAAATTTTACAACTCCTTTGGTTTCCATTAACTTTATTTATGTAGTTATTTATTTCTTGGTGCTGGGGATCGCCGAACTCAGGGCAAGCACTCTAACCACTGAGCTAAATCCCCAGCCCCTGGTTTCCATTAACATTAACAAAGGAGCACGCCAACACTAAGAGATAACACTGAGGATCTCCTGCACCCCAAATACACTCTTCCCTTCTGGCACAAGGCCTCAAGTCATTTTTCCCTTGTCCTGTTTCTTCCCCGCAACCACATTCTCCTCTTTTCATCCCTGCAGCCCACAGCTCCCCTCTGGCCAGACAATTCAAGTCTTCCCGCTGGCTCTCCACTCTCACGTCCAACATAGATCCAGCCAAAAGCCCCCAACAGCAACCATGCATTGAAATTTTTCTGCCACCAGGCACTATCCCCAAACACAAGCAAAATGCAGACCAACCTCTGCCGAAGCACATACGCCGCCTGGATCGTGCAGTCAGTGCTGTCTTCCTCAGCAGACGCCTCCCAAGCCTCATCCTAACCGGCACCATTTCCATCAGTTACTCTGTTTTTCCGGGCTCTGATCAGTTTCCTATAAGTTTAGAGAGTTCCAAGGCTGCTTTTCTAGAATCAATGAAGCAGATTTAATACAGGAAAAATACAAGTTACACCACACACACCCAAACCAAATGCAAGAAGAGTGCAAAATGTCTACCTATGCACTGGAGACCTGAAAGATCCAATCAAGGGCTGGGCGCCAATGACAATGTCCATGTACATCCGTGTCTGAACTAAAAGGCTAAAGAAATCTATACTGGAACCAGGATACGATGCTAGCGGCAGAGATGAAGACCAGAGCTCACCTGAGGTGAACGGCAGCCATCCCCAACGACAGCAAGGCCCCAAGCTCCTTCTGCACGAGAGCAGCTGAGCTCCCTTCAGGAGAACCAGCCACAAGGGAGCTTCTGGGAAACAGCCGGCCACTGCCTTTTGCTCCTCCTTTCCTCCTGCTTTTGTCAGCAATAACCTTCAGGTGGATCCTCTACGCCCAGAACCAGACCAACTCAGTGCAGCTGGACGTTCCCGCTCAAGTTGACCACAATAATAAATCCACCACAATATAGTATCTGTTACGGCTTGTGTTTCGATGTCCCCCCAAAGCCTCATGCAGTCATCGGTGGGCTTTTTCAGAGGTGGTTGGACCTAGAGTGTGTGATGCTGGGATTAGGGTGTGTGGTTACTAAATTAGCCCTCTGATTTGGTTTGGCAGAGTTCTGCAGAGGGTGAGGGTGCCCCACCCTGGGTGTGAATGCTACCTGCTTTAAGGGAAGGTAGCCTGGATAACATATAAGGGACAGAAAGAGGACCTGTGTTGTTGCTTATCGCTTTCTTGCTGCCTTCTGCTTGCCATGAACTGTTTCTCCTCTGTGATGCCACCCTACCTTGGAGCCAGGTGACCAGGGACTGAAACCTCTACAATGTGTGAGCCAAAATAAACCTTTTCTCCTTTAACTCTGAGCGTTGAGAATTTTGCCTCAGCCATGAGAACAATAACTAAAACAGTACTCGTATTTCTGAGACTTTCTAGAGCTAAAGTAATTCTATTTTTTTAAGTAAAATCAATTCACTCATATGTGTGACATAATTTTCCACTTTTTAAGGCATTTTTAAATGATGTCACAAATCAATAAAGTCCTACACCACCATATTGATTTGGACATTGGTGAAGACAAGACACAGTGTAGTGAGTAGTTAAAAGGCTGCTCTCTAGAGCCACACTACTTTGAAATCCTGGCCTAGCAATTTACATGAGAAATTTTCTTAGGTTTTGTGTATTTCTGTCTGCTCCACTCTAAGAGGAACCATTTACAGTACCTACTTCATAAATGTGCCGTGAGAGTGAATGAGCAATGCCGGTAAAGTGCATCAAATATTGCTTGATATGTGCTATGTGCTATGTAATGAATAGATACTAATCTCATAGCCAAGATCTTCAGAGGCTGAGTTTAAAGAACAATTTCTTAGTTGAGTTAAAGAATACAAAATATTTATTTCCTTGAACAGAAACTTGACCAAATAACCCTAATAAGAAAATAAGAGAGAAAACTGTATTTGTTATTAATAGCAACCACGTGGCAGTTACTTTGGCAGATTGTGTTTTCTCAAATTAGCCCCAGCAGTATTTACTCTGTTGTGTTCTCTTGATGATGTGACTTTGGAAATCCTTCTATTGAAACATGGATTGTATACTCCCTGCTTCTGAACTTGGATGGGAGTGCGACCAGAGCAAAGTGAAGATATATGGCTTCCCTAGCTAGGTGGGAAATGTCGACACTCTTGGAACACTGATCTTTGGACACGTGAGCTCCCAAGTAATAAGTCTCAGGCCATTGTGCTAAGAGAAAGCCCAAGCCACATGTAGGGGTCACTCGAGACTTAAATCTTATAGTCCAGCTGGGGTCCCTGGCATTAGCCAGATCAACTGTCAGATGTGAGAGTCTAGTCTTATGCTGCATACAAAGATGCTTCCAGACAATAAGCTGCCTCCATCTCGCCAGTCACCCCATCCCTGAGTCTTCTCAGCTGACATTCTGACATAATAGAATAGATAAAAGTTATCCCTGGTGCCCAAATCCCCCACTCTCAGAATACAGAAACATAAAAAAAAAAAAATCATTATTTTAAGCCACTAAATTTTGGTATTATTTATTACACAGACGTAGATAATCATAAAAGCTGTTATTTACAAACATTAGTTTATTAGCACTATATCCAATTTTGCAAGTGGATATGCTGCCTTAAGGTAATTAAACACATTTTACAAGGGCATCCAACAAATAAACGGTGATGCCATATCTTAACCCAGATACTTCTGACTTCAAGGTCTATGCATTTTTTTTTTTAATCCAGGGAGGGAAAATCATTCTTATGTCCTCAAGAGTTCATTTGAAAAAGTAAAATCTTTTTAAAGATTTTGCTCATTATATCAGGCTGTGCCTGATTTCTTTTTAGAGCCTCAGAAGATAGTAATTTTCACAATCAACCAGAACTTGTCAATGACAAATGCCTTTCTAAATTTAAAAAGCTAAAATGATCAAGTCTAAAGTCTATCAGTGAAGGCTATCACGTGGTTTTCTGGGTAAGTTCACCAATTTCTGGCTTAGGGAGGGCAGGCCACAGCATTTGCCCACGCTGAGCTCAAGTGGTCAAATACGAAATCAAATGGATAAGGAGTGACCTGTGGCTGCTGCAATTCAATGTCCAATTGATCATAAAATTCCAATAACTGTCTTATTAGTTGTTGAATCGTTCTATATTCTCTTCTCTCTTTTGTAAGTTAGTTGATAAATACTTGAGCTTTTGCTCAGATAACTATATAGTCACTGTGTCCCGCAGGAATCACTCTTAAAACACAGGTGTTGGCACATTTTTCTTGTTTAATAAAATGAATCAGGTTCTGAGCATTCGTTGGACAAAGGTCATGAGGAAAAAGGAATATTGCAGTATTCTGAAAACATCTTGATCTCTTAGGGCCATAGGTAAATCCAAGCATCATAAATGTGACCCGGAAAATGGGTGAAGGCCCCTGAATTCCAGCCAGCATGGTCAGTTTGGAAATCTTCGAAGTAAAGATCACTGTGGTCTCCTCCGGTGTGCCAGGGTTGGGGACCTTCATTTCAGCAGAATATTTTTCAGTGTATTGGATGTCTGTCCTTCTTCGGGGTGCTGCAGCACCCCATGAGGGACACCCACCTGCTCTGACTGCTGATACTGGACAAAAAGAAGAAATTACACAAAGAGAAATTACACTTCTTTTTATTATTTTGGGGAAAAGTTTCCCTTTCCTCTTCTGTTCTTGTAAAAAGAAAAATATATATATGTGTGTGTATAGATAGATAGATAGATAGATAGATAGATAGATAGATAGATAGATTGATTCCCTCTCCCTGCATAGTGATTGCAAAAACACTTAATAATCTTTTCAGGAAATTTGAAAATTTAGAAAACAAGCCAGAAAAGGCAGCTGATTTTAATTCCTTAAAGTCCTTTATTGTCCTTTTCTGAGGCAAATAAGCAAAAGTGGGTCTATCTACTTTAGGCAAAGTGAGCAGAATAAAATGCTAAAAGAAAATTTCAACATAATATTTCAGTGATAATTTTTCCATAATTTTAACTGACCTCCTTGTTTTCATTTGGAATCCCCCGATCCATCCCTGCATATTATGACCATAATACATTTTAAACCTCACATTTTCGTTGCTAAGAATTGTTTATGGATTCTGCAAACCCTTGTCAATAAAGTCTTGGAAAGGCGGAAGAGTGTTTTTAGATGTCAGGACTCTGCCTTCCTTTCCAATATTTCCCTTACTACTACCTTTACTACGGCATTCTGAATTACTTCCTCTGACCCAAACATACTTTGTTTTCTTTTGCTTTCTGATGATGTGTGTATTATCCTGGTTTGGGATGCTTTTCTTCTCTGCCCTATTTTATCTGCCATGTGCAGTTTTAGGTTTCCGTTTGGGGGAAGCATTTTCGACTTCTCCCTGCTCCCTGCGCTAGCCCCAGCAGACCCGTCCATCGTGCATGCTCGGAGTTCCCAAAGTACCTCTTTATCTTCTGTTTCATTCTTCTTCATTTTCTTATCTGACTCCCTCACACTTTCTTCAACATGGAAAGTAGGCTTTTGGTATCTTTCAATTTCCATTTTTTTCTAACTTGAAAATAAATATTATATATATAAGAGAGAAATGATTCTGCTAGTGTAAATAAAAAGTACAAATTTGTGCGAGACTATTCTTTTCCTCGGTTAAATAAATCTGATCAAGATGAGTATAGTTTGAATGGAAATAATATTTTCTTGGAAACAGTTCCACCTATCCTGGTCTCTGCATATTCTCAACAAATGTTTATTCTGAAAAATGAATGCGTGGTTTCAGGTAGACAAATCAATCACAAGTAAGTCTTTGTGATTTGCAGAAATGGAATATTCCAGTTATGCTGGACCCAGCTCTCTGAGCCCCGTCAGGCCCAGGACCCGCTTTGTGCTCTGTCTGTTGCGATCCTGCATGTTGCCAAAGTCAGCTCTGCAGGAGTCCGCTCCTGGCCAGGACGCAGCTGCGCAGAACCTGGTCCCCTGATGTGGCCTGTCCAGACAGCCCGCTGATCATCCTGCTCCGTCGCACGCAAGGACGGGTAATGTAGTTAGATTCTGTCCCGGGAATTTTGTGAACCACGCAGGGGCAAAATAAGAAAGTCAGAGCAGAAAGTGGACTGTACCGAATCTTCAGAATGATAGACCCGGATGGAAGGGGATCTGGAGGTGGGAGGAGACGGAGGTGGCGGAGGGGTGAGGGGAAGTAAAAAGGATGGAGGTGTCGTACAGGTACCATGCTCCATGACGAACGTATTTATTATGCATTGCAAGAATATACTAATAAAAATGCCAGACACCAGTTCAAGGGCTATCACATCAGATTTTTTGGAACTGGGGAGGGTTCTAGAGCCACCGCTGGGAGCCGGACGCTCCGTGTGTCTCACTATAGCTCTGGAGCCTGCCTCCTGATTTTTAATCTCCTAAGTGTATTTCAATTGTACCTCCTATTAACAGATATAACCAAATAAAGTTTTGTTCCTCGTACTCCGAATATTTCCAACAAATATTTGAGTATGAAGGCCACAAGGTCAGCGACTTTATTCTTCTCATTTACCAGATTATCTCAAGTGCCTAGGTAAGTGTTGGTACGTAGACGTACTAATCATTTTATTTAAATACTTTCCAGATGAATAAATAACACCCTAATATGGTCAATTTTCTGTAATTTGACAGTTGAGTCCTGTTAAGTTGAGCTCTGGAGTCTGATCCACTTACGTCTAAATAGGAGCCGCTCCCCTCACTGCGCACAGACTCGATGCCTCTTTGGGGTCCAGTGTTAGAGAGGGGCATTACCAGTAACTACTTAACAGGATTGTTTCCAAACCTGGCTGGGACAGTTCACTCAATATGGTGTGTGAATAAATGGTGGTTATTTGCATATTATCATTCAAGGTTGATTTTTCTTTAGGTATACCTTGGATAAGATCATTTTTACAGAGCTGGAAAATAGATGTTTTGCTTGTAAAAGAAAGAATAAAATGCAGATGTCAGAAATCCTGGGTTCTCCCCTTACTCCTCTTCCCATTTAAACAATTTCTTCCCTTTCCCAGTAATAATACATTTTAGTCCTTATTTACACTTTGAGTTTCTTGCACCAGAGAAACAATGCAGTATTTAAACATGGGGAACGAGGGAGGAGGAGGAAAGGAACAAAGGGACAAGAAGAAAGAATAGAAAGAAAAAAATGGAAACAAAAAGCTTTTGTAAACGTGGGAGGGGTTGAAAGGAGGGTAGAGGAATGGGGGAAAAAGCAGCAGCAAGATATATTATGGAATATTGATTATTACTGTCTAACTCATTTTTCCTGTGCTATTAAAATGGTTGAACATAGGGAAGAAAAAGAAATCCCGAGTTCTACCTTTTTGCCACTGTTTTAACTCTGTGATTTTGGACAGTTGACTTAAGTTTTTAATTCAGTTTTCATATTCGTAAAATAAGAAAGACAGGGAGATATATATATATATAGATATATATATATATATATATATGGTCTCTTCCAGCTTTAAAATTTCATGATTTTAACTGAAAAGAACAAATTCAATTTAATTCATATTGTTGCTTAATAACAACTGTGATTCAAATGTTTTGGGAATGATGATTGGTTCAAGTATGGTTTAGAGATTTGCTTTATTTGGGTACATAATTACTAAGATGGTGGAGGGACAAACAGAATAAGAACTATTTATAA